>PKML01061405.1:57929-104009 GCA_002933935.1 Eutrema yunnanense
CTTTATTATAAGTTTTCCTTACTTATACTTATACTTTTTTTTGGGGTAAGATTGTCTTTTTTACTTTACACCTTTTAATATTTACTTTAATTCATTTTTACTAAGATTACCTTTTTTAATATTTATTTTAATTTATTTTTACCTTTTTAATTAAATTGACACATGTCAAGATCTAAATTAACAACTGTGACAAATGTCACGATCTCGTGAGTTATAATTTTGTCTATGTGTCGCGCTCACGTTGAGGGATCATGCTTTATATAATAAGATATATTTTTTTTTCTTTTATGTTTTAGTTTTTTGTAATTACATATTATTAGTAACAATTATCGTTTGAAATTAAATTACAATATTTAATAATTCAATAATTTTATAAAATATTTTTGTTTTGGTTTTTAATGTATATATTAATTTTTTTAAAAATTGCAAGTGATAAAGACAAGAAATATAGATAGTTATTATTAAAACACATACAATGACGAAAAAATGAAAATGCAATACAACAAACAAGGAAGCACACAATACAACTAATAAAACACATATAACTTAATTAGTACAATATACTCAATTCGCAAACTTAAAAATCTCATTAACCACGGAACATTCCGAATTTTGCCCATATGTATTTGACTAGATCTTCTTGCAATTCATGTTAAAAGGGTTATTGTTGGGATCCATTTCACTTAAACAATGTTTAAAGTAAAAAACAAGAGTTTATTGGATGCTAATCAAATAAATATAGTAGAAAGACGAGTTTTTTTTTCTGTGTCCAAACAAAATGAAACAAGTTTCTATTTATAGAGGATGAAAAATGATGAATTTTAGTATAAATAAATATATAAATATATATATATATATAATTATTATGAAATTGATGTTAGACATTTGAGATGGAAAAATAAAATCAAGAATCTGAGCGACTAATAAATGCACTCCACGTATCCCAATCTATATATTATCATACAATACTTTTTTTTTCTAATCAAAATCTGCCACATGTCAAAGAGGAGCGCCACCCACAAGCTTTTCACGGTGTTGAAAACTTTCAACACTAATTTTGCCACATCATCTCCGATTAAAATTCAACACACTATTGCAAGGGTTTCAACTGTTGAAAAAGTTGCCATTGTAAGTAGTCTAAGTGGTTGCATTCACAAGTTTGGAGTGAATTCACAAGTACAAATACAAAAGTTGTATGAACTAATTTTTTAATTATGTACTTTTACTTTGTAATATAGGCATTTTGTAACATGGTTTTATATTAATATAATAAAATATTTTCTTTTTCTTTTTAATATGCCAAATTATTCAAAAAAAAAAAAACAAATCCCAAAAAATCATAATTTAAATACAATTTACTGAAATAATTAAACGAATTAATTACAGATTTCGAATGCTATAGTAAAATTACAAAAATGCTATGAATAAAATAATTAATTACAAAGTACAATTGCTATCGTAGAAAATACAATTGCATAGAAAAAATGCTATATTAGATGAAGACACAATAGCAATGCCAAAAACCGCTATCAAAAGTGACAGATCTATTATCGCGGGCTATGTCAGAGCGCTTTTTTAACGCTATCGTATCGTTAGATAGCGTTTTTTCGGGTGCTAAGAATACCCGTTTTTCCTGTAGTGATTGAAACCAACTATGGTTAAACTTAGGCCTTGATTGGTAGAACATTTAAAAAAGCATTAAGCATTTTATCAACCAATCAACAAAGCATTTATGAAAGCAATTAGAAGCTGCAGATGCTCTGTAAATGCTCCTTCCTATATGCTTTCATATGAAATTTTTGGTAGAACATTAACCTACAAAATATTATAAAAAAAAAATTATACAATTAATTTATTTTGTTAAACAAAATCAAAAAATTATGTTTATATTAAAGTGTAAATTTTATACTTTTAAAACCAATATTTACCATTATTTTATTTTTATTAATTTTCAAATAAAAATGTAAAAAATATATAATATAATAAATACAATTGAAATATATAAAAAATTTATAAAAGATTATATTATAAATATAACTATAGATATAGTGCTTACGAATAAATATATTAAATAATTTTATATATAATCTTTCACAGCTTTTCCAATCACGACATTAATCAGAGCATACAACATCAGCAGCATACTGCTTCTGCTGCTTAATGCTTCTGCTCTACTATCCGTTATACCAATCAAGGCCTTAGTCATGGACATTCGGGTCCACGGTTGGGTTCGGGTCGGTTCTCGGTTTTCGGGTATCCAAAGTTGGAGAGGATAGAACCCGTTTAGGACCCAAGAAAATTTCGGTTCGGTTCGGGTCTTGTCGGGTTCGGGTCGGTTTTAGGATTTTAAATGTAACTCGGTATGGAACCGAAAATAAATTCGGGTCGGTTTTGAACCTGAATTACTCGAGAAAACAAACTTTCGGTTCAGTTGATGTAAAAAATGTATCCGAATAATTCGAAATAACCTGAATAAACCGAATAACCTGAAATAACCCGAATAACACGAATATATATAAATTATATATGCATGTATACATAATATGATATATTTATATTTTTCGGGTACCTGATCAGGTTTCGGGTTATACCCGAATCAACCCTTAAACCAAATTAGATTTACACAAGAACCGTTTGGGTTTTACACAAACCGAAACCGAACCGAACCCAATATTTTGGGTCGGGTCGGGTCCGGCGGGTCCGGGTTTTATGCCCAAGTTAAACTCATACTACAAGATACTATGGAAAAGCAGAAATGAGTACATCTTTGAAGGAGTTGATTACGATGCTCAACAAACCGTGGAGAAAGCCAAGTCTGATGCGGAAGAATGGGCAGGAAGCAAAGAGGTGGAAATGCAGAGAAGTGATCTAATCCGAGAGGCAAGCCAAGAGAGCATCAAATTGACTCCTCTTCCACCACTTTGGCTCAAGTGTAACACTGATGGAGCCTGGCCTAAGGAAGGAAGCAAGAGTGGACTTGGCTGGGTTCTAAGGAATCACGAAGGCAAAAGGCAAAGTTGTCGGGTTAGGAGCAAGAGCAATCCCGCGACTCAGATCCGCTCTCGAGACCGAAGCAGAAACACTCAGGTGGGCTGTTGATATATCATAGTTTTTACCCGTTTTAGGCCATGATATAAGTCATTTTTATCGAGTCTTTATTCTATTTTAGAGTTTTTAGAGTCTTTTACAGGTTTTAGCACCTTTGGAGCATTATTGGAAATATTGGAGTTTTATGGAGCATTCTGGAGCGAAACTGAAGTCTGGTGACTAAATGCCCAATCGAAGCGTCAAGCATCGATCGATACCACCTGGTATCGATCGATACCCATCGTAGCAGATTTCAAGTCGCGGCTTAATGAAGATTTGAAGAATTGCAGAACTTGCCCATAAGACTTTGATATTTACAAGAAGGCCCCAACTCGTGTTTTAGGTTATATATAGGGATTTTACAGCCACTTTGTGGGCTATGCTTTATTCTAGGCTTGATTTTACTTTGGTTTTAGAGAGACAAGTCTGAATCTCCCTTCGTCCGAGATCAGATCTCAAAACCTCTTGTTATTTTCTATTTTATTGATGATTTATTCAGTTATGTTGATTGTTTCATTCTCCATGTCTGAGTAGATCCACTTTAGGTTCAGGGTTCTCATAAGGGTTTTCTCTGAATGCTAGATTGATTAGTTATTAGGATTCACCATCTGAATTAGTTCTTCACCTTAGGTTGTGTTCAAAGCTAATTCTAGGTTGACGAATCTGGAACTTAGATCTTCGGATAATTGATTAGGCACGACAGTGCGATTAATTACCTGATAGAACCTTAGGTGAGCAAATTGATTACTCGCAAAGAGATTTGGTTTAATTGATTTGTGAACATATCAAACTCGGTATTAAAGCTGATTTAGACTTTAGGATTCGCAAAGAGATTTGGAATTCCTAGGATTTAAATTTAGATAATTCTCGCAACGACAGTTGGTTAATTATACCTTATCGATTTGAGTTCAAGAACTGCGCTAAATCTGAATCATGTTAGTTAGTTTATCTGCATTCATTGACTCCCTGAGAAATACCATGAGCTTAGCCTTTCTCCAATTGAATTACAACACTTTTAATCTCTGCACTGTTTTCAATTACATCTAAATTGCTTAGCTTAATTCTCACATATATAGTTTATTGTGTGTTTCCGTGAGTCCTTGTGTTCGACCCCTAGCTATACTACGACAACTGCTTTAGTATCTTTTAGGGTATTAATTTGAGCATATCAAATTTGGCGCTGTTGCCGGGGACTCAATTCGCCATTAGATTACGTTTGAGAGTTTCGACTAAGCTTGTCGGTATCGATCGATACTACCTAGTATCGGTCGACACCAAACGCTTTTCTTTGTTGATATCGGTCGACACCACTTGGTATCGATCGATACTCAACGTGTTTTTGTTACTTACGTTCTTTTCCTAGTGTGTTTCAGGTGAGAATTTGGAACGTGCAAACAGGAAAGCAAGGAAGCCAACAGCTATGAACAACACGATGATTCTGATTGAAGACGTTGCTGGAGCTCTGAGAGACCAAGAAGGTCAGCTGTGCAACGAAAGAGGACAACGTCTGGATGGAGAAGGGAACATCGTTCCACCTGCTCCTGTTGTCGCTGGAAATATCATCGTCCCTGTAATTGCCGCGAATGCAGGGAATGTGGTGGCTGCTCGCGGTATAACGATTGGTGAATACAACAGGCCTGATCAATTCTATGCCAATCGGTCAGCAATTCGCCCTCCTGCTTTTCAGAGGGATAACTTTGAGCTAAAACCCGCATACTTCTCTCTTGTGGGTCAGCATCTTTTTCATGGTTTTCCTAATGAACACCATATGGATCACCTTGAGAGGTTCGAGGATTTGGTTACAAGCATCAAGAGCAATGGAGTGTCTTACGACTACCTCTTCTGCAAGCTGTTCCCATACTCACTTGGTGGAGAAGCGACTTACTGGCTGAAGCAGTTACCTACTGGGTCGCTGACTACTTGGGAAGAAACGAAGAAAGCATTCCTGAACAATTTCTTCGATGATGCGGGAGCCGATGAGCTCAGGAACAAGATCTCTCAGTTCTCTCAAGGACCGACTGAGGCATTCAAGGCTGCTTGGATTCGCTTCAAGTCATATCAGAGAGATTGTCCGCACCATGGGTTCAGCCAAGTTCAGTTGCTGGGTACTTTCTACAGGGGAATCGACTGGAGGTATCAGATGACTCTAGATGCTGCGAGCAATGGAAATTTCTACACGAGATATCCTGACGATGCCTATGTACTTATTGAAAACTTGGTTTCTAGCAATAGTACCAAGCATACAGACATGGAGCGCAATAAGCAAGCTAGTAACTTGGATTGCAATCAAATATGCTGAGGTGAATGCTAAGTTAGATCTCTTGATGGACAAGCAGCAGAAGGCTGTTCGATTTGCTGGAAAAAATGGCGTGGAGTTTGTTAACCACATTGATGGAGATGGATTTCAAGATCACAGGTATCAACGCCCACCCACACCAACCAGACCTTCTGAGAGCAAAGTTGAATCCATGCTTGAACAGCTTCTTCAAGGACAGCAGAAGATGACACTAAGCCTCACTGGGAAGATGGACGATATGTACACAGATCTAAATGGGAAGATTGAATCTCTCAGTATTCGTGTGAGTATGCTGGACACTCCAATATCAGAGATTTTCGTCAAACTAGCCAAGGATGACAAAGGGGATTCAGCAAATCACAGGGTATCGACCGACACCAGAGAGCATCGATCGACACCCATCCAAATCCTCTCTAGACACGAGTCAGAATCCCGAGCATCGATCGATACCCTGCCTGGTATCGATCGATGCCAGTCACAGACCGAGCTAAAGATTCTGAAGAAACCAGAAATGATTAAGGAACGTGTTTACGAGCCTAAGTTACCATACCCTGAACTTCCTAGACACCTCATCACGGCCAGAAGCACACCACTACCGTTGAGGCAGTTGACCAAGAGGGAAGACCCAGGAATATTCTCCGTTCCATCTCTGGAGTTGAATTCAGAGAATCTATCGTCGACTCAGGAGCTAGCGTCAATGTCATGTCAAAAGCAATTGCAAGGAGTTTGGGAGCTGATATTCGACCGCCCATTTCATCTATCACATTCGCGAATTGTTCCACCTCACTTCCATATGGTACAATCCCTGATTTTTTTGTTAAAGTAGGAGACTGTCTGGTTCCTGCTGACTTTCATGTTGTGGAGATGAGTGCACAATCTTGCACGCAGCTGATTCTTGGACGACCATTCATGGCTACGGTTGGTGCTATTATGGACACTCCCAGAAATCAAAACTCATTCTCCTACATTGACAAGGAGGTCTACTACAAAGCTATCCCTAGAGGAACTCATGCACGTGTCTCTTGCATCGACGTTGTTACAGATGAGACGTTGGTAATTGATCTTTTGGAAGAACCTCCTGACGAGCCAACAGTCACAGATCTTCTAGATAGTCCTTCTGTCATCACCAAGGAGGACGTCAAAACATCCAAGGCAAAGAAGAAGGTGAAAAACGAAAGAGTGAAGGATGCTGCTTTCATGACCTTAATCCCTCAGAAGTGTGATGGGGATTCGATCGAATACAAGGTGAAGTGCAGTGGAACTTCGAAACCATTCTCTAAGGCTAGAGTTCTTCTCACTTCGGAGCTGAAAGAGAAGGGAAAAGAGTTTGTGGAAGGCATGATGAGCAGAACTCTGAAGCTGGCGATGTCAGAATGTGGAGCTTGTTTTGGGGTCAGTTCTCAATCCGCTCCCGACTGATCGTCCGTACAGTCAAGCTCGTGACGTAAAACAAGCGCTTGGTGGGAGGCAACCCACTGGTAAGTCTGTACATAAGTCTTTTATTTTTGTTTTTATTTTTGGTTTTGTGTCTTGTGTCCAAACGTGAAGCAGATTTCCACGATGAGTGTCGATCGATACCTTCCAGTATCGATCGATACTAAGTGCCGTAAAAAGGAGCTTCATTCTTCATACGTGTCGATCGACACCATCCGGTGTCGACCAAAAGCGACAAGTATCGATCGATACCCCTTGGTATCGATCGATACTCCACAGCCAGGTAAGTTTCCTTAAAACCCTACGGGTTTCTCTTTCTCCTCTTTCCTTCATCGATCGACACCGCCTCCTATTCTCTCTCAAATCGCAACTTTCATGTTTCTTCACCGATTTTGGTGATTTAAGCACCTAGATTCATTGGATTTTCATCCTCTATCCATTTCTCACACTTAATTCACAATCCAGCAAAGGTATGATCTCTAAATTCAGCGTTTATTCTCCAATTTTTGGGTTTAAGGTTTGTGAGATTCCACTCTTTACAACTTGTTTTTATCGATGCATGTCGTTTGTTGAGTTGTTCTAGGGAAGTTTCGAACCTACCTTTGCCTTTGAATTGCCTTGATTTTAATTATTGCTGATTTGGGATTTTGAGCGACCATGAACCTGAAACTGTTTTAGAGTATCGATCGATACCCTATGGTATCAATCGATACCTTCTTGCAGTTCGTGTGATTTTGCTTGTGGATTAATAAGGGAAATGCGTGATTTATACCATGTCTTGTGTTTGTCAATGCTTTCAGATGTCTGCATCAAAGAGAGCAATGACTTCAGCTGACGCAGGACGATTTCAGGTGAACGAGAGAGTTGAAGTGAAAATCGCGAAGCAGTGGTTTGAGGCCGTCATCAAAGCTAGTCTTGGAGACGCCCGCTACAGAGTCGTGCCAGTTGATCAACCCACTAGGTGTCTGATAGTGGACGAGCGTTCTCTTCGCGCTCTCCGTACGTCGACTTCTCGCCAGGCACCAGTGACGTACAAGCTGCATGACAGAGTGAAGTACCGGGATGGTGCATTTTGGCGTCGCGGTTTCGTGAGCACTATCCGGGGTCGCGACAGTTACGGGGTTACATTTGATGGAGAGACAGAGGAAGATGAGCTTCCAGGTGACGCGTTACGCATATCCTCTCCTACTTCACCACCTGGACCAACACCTCCGCCTATGAACCCCACTCCTCAGTCTGCTGGGTTTCCTAGTGCCTCTACAGGCCCAAGCACCGGCCCTTGGCCTAGACGGGAAGGCACCAAAATCCCCTCCGACAGGTTTTGGGATGGACATGAGAAGGCGCATGCCTTGAGCGAAGACACCGCTTTTAGACCCATTTCTGACGAGTGGGACGATTTCGACACGCTGTTCTACAACGCGTGGTTGGGTGTGACCATCGAGCCTACTCGGTTTGTCGATGGAGTGTCTCTACATCAGCTGGGTCTCGACTCAGATTTGGCTCGTCTGCTTGGGCAGATTGGTTTTGGTCACATGGCTACACAGCAGCGTGACCTTTACCCAGACTTGGTTCGTCAGTTCATGTCGACAGCTCGCGTCAGCTATTCGAACGAGGTTCTGCGAGATGCACAGGCTGGTACCCTATCTTTCATGGCTCGCGGAGTGAGGCACAATATTTCGCTTCCTGATCTCTGTGACCTTTATGGTTTTCGACGGGACCGCATGAGGATTGCTCTTCCAGCTTCCCATCCTGACATGCGTGGCTTTTGGGCATGGTTTGGGAATGGCGCCTACGATTCTAAGACGTCCACTCAGATGGACATACGACATCCGGTCCTGCGCTGCTTTGTTAGGATCCTGAGCACTACTCTTCTGTGCAAGATGGAGCCTAACAAGATGAGAGTATCTGAGCTTCTACTGTTGTTTCTGGCTGTCAGGAACATTATCCCTGAGCAGGATTTTGAGTGGCCTGAGCTGGAGGATGTTAACCTTGGGGCTGTTTTTGCGCACCATTTGATCTCTCTGAAGACCAAACCATTCACCGGGACGAGCACGAAGAAGGAGTCAGTTGGTAGTCTTCTGACACCTATCTTCCAGCACCTCGGCATCCGCACTACGAGCTGCAGGATCGTGACTACGCGTCGATACATGGATGAGGCTCATCTGAGGAACCTCAAGTGGTTGAAGCCCGTGAGGAAGTGGATCCTTAACATATCCGATGGGAGTTTCCTAGTGCAGCTACCTGCTAGGGATCTGACGGACATATCTTAGGATCCTGCTCTGCTACGTTTCGAGCCTCCTGCAGAGCTCCTGACTTCGATTTCTGCGACTCGACGACAGGTTCGTCCTCCTGATGCTTATATTCCATCTACTTCACGTCAGAGAGGACGTACACAGGCTGCAGCATGTCCACCTGTTTCTGAGCCATAGTGGTCCGAGGACACTGAGATCCCGATGGAGCCAGCTGCTTTCCAGCGGTTCATGATAGCCAGTTTGAGGAGCATCTGGGCTGCTGTTCGCTGCCGCTGCATGACGGATGTTGATCCGTCCTCCCAGCCTGGACCTTCGCATATTGCTGTTAGTGACGATGAGAGTGACTCTGAGGAGACGGAGGATTAGTAACCGTTCTATCTGATTTTCACGTTTGTATTTTTCTTTCTTTTTCTTTTCTTTTTCTCTTCTGTTGAACTTATGTCACTGTCTGTTTTTGCATTTGAACTTCTTTGGATTCATGTTCGATCTACCATGTTGCTTTTAACCTGTTTTTGAGTGTTCCTAACAGTGCTAACTTCTAACACAATGGCACGCTTTCCCTGGTTAAGAAACTCGACACTTCTGATTTTTAATCATTGTGTCGACATACGGCTGGTATCGATTGATACCCACCAGTATCGATCGATACCCTGCAAAGGTACGTTTTCTGGTTTCCATGATCCACTTAGTTCTTTTGTTTTCTTTTACCTACTCTAGGCTAGATAACACTGGGGACAATGTTGTTCAAGTCTGGGGGAGGTGTCTGCTGACATTGTGTTTGTTTTTCTTAGAGTCAGTCCATTTTGAGTCACTCGTTGTTTTATTGAGTCAAATTTTTTGTTTGAGACTATGAACTTTTTCTTGAATCTCTTGATTTGACCTTGTCTCTAAGTGACCATTGTTACAGAATTAGTATCTAGATCGACTAATGAAAAATCCAAAGGCTGACCGGTTAACCAGAAGACATTCATGTTTCCAGCAAAGTTCCTTAAAGCCTGAGCCAAATTTTTGCACTTCATCGATGTGGTTAGTACTCTTAGAGCTTGATTCCTCATTCGTATCTGACAAAGGAATCCATGTGTTTGAAAATAAAAATTGGTATTTCTCTCCCTGTTACAAAGTAAATAAGAGCATAAAAGATGAAATGATTTTCTTCTGAGTAGAGGGTTAGGAAAATTTCCAGCGATCCCATTATTCTACTCGAGAGGGAATGATCACACAAAGGATTGGAAGCGAGGCTAGGATTTTCCTATGATGCCATTATTCCCCTACATCCTTTGATACATTGAGAGGGAAGAACCGGGGATTCGGTGGCAAACACCATCAATACTCGCATCTCATACCTTGATATGTATATGCAAAGCTAAAAAAAAAAAAAAGAACATAATAAGAAATAAGTTTGGGGAGAGAAATAAGACCAAAAAGTGTGAAAAAGGGTGGTTCCTTGTTATGATATTGTATGGGAAAGAATCTAGAAGGCTCTTGGTACTAATTCACAGCGATGAAACTGGCGAGGATGGCTTGATTGAACAATGCTGTGAGATAATGTGTGTAGTCTGGGAAGCTGTGAATGCGTACGGAGAAGTACATGGTGGTTAGATCAAAAGCTGGTTAGGTGACATTTGGGTGCTTGGGAAATTGGTCATTGCAACGTTTCAAGAACATGTGAGTCTCTATGTTTTCAAACCTCTTTCTCTGGTTTAGTTTTCTGTTTTGCTTGAGGGCAAGCAAAGGCTAAGTCTGGGGGAGTTGATATATCAAGGAAAGCCGAATATGGTTATGGGCTTCGCAGATCCATTAAGGGGGCCTTGAAGCGAACCATGCCATGAGAGCGTCATCATAAGCTCGATCCTCCGTTCTTCTAATGGCGGTAATTCGATTCCATACATTTTTGTCGATGTACCTTGAGAGTTTAGCCGCTGGGATAGGGGTTTCACTGTGTCTTCGAGCATTTCTTTCTCTCCAAATGTGATAGATTGTTGTTTGAAATGTGTATCTGAAGATGAACATTTCTAGCTGGCTGAGATTTGAATTGTGTAGTAAGGTAACCAGGTTTGCCCAGTTTGTTGTGTAAGCTGTGCCGAGTATGCGAGAAACCATATTCTCCCATATACCCGAGGAGTAAGTACATGAGAAGAATAGATGGTCTCTCGATTCTTCAAGACCACAGTAGACACAGTTAGATTGTTGACCTCCATTCCAATGCTTCATCCTATCTCCCGTTGAGAGGCGGTTTAGAATTATGATCCAACTCAAGAAAGCATATTTTGGTGTCGAGTATCGAAACCAAATTCCCGCCGACCAGTCCGCTTTCGGTCTTGTTTCCCTGATCTGATTCCATGTACTGTTTGTTGAGAACGCTTTCTTAAAGGTATTTTCAGAGCTTCTCCACAACTGTACATCTTCTCCTTGCCGATCAGATTGATCTTGCTGAGTTCGATTCAATACCTGCTCGATGTTGTTGAGAGTTATTGTCATATGCCTTCTTCGTCGGTGCTTCAGAGCATCGGCCACACTTGCTTGACTGCTGATGCCCAAATCGATTACTCCTCTTGCCCCTGTAAGATCAAGTAGTCTTCCCAGAGATGACCAATGATCATACCAGAAAAATGTGTGTAACCCATCATGGACTTCAACTTTATGAAAATTCTTTGCCACTTCTCTGAATTTCAACAATTTTTTCCACATCCATGAGCCCAATGTTGATGTTTCTTTCATCGACCAGAAGTTCTCCTTGCGTAGTATTGTGTTTCGTATCCATTTGACCCATAGTGAGTCTCTTGCCGAGAGAATACGCCAAATCAGTTTCAAGCATGACACCTTGTTTACATCGCGAAGCGACTTCAGACCCAGCCCGCCTTCATTTTTTGGTCTGCAGACCGCTTCCCAAGCCACTTTCGCCTTCTTCGTGTTGAGCACAGGACCCGACCATAAGAATGCAGAGCAGATTTTATCAATTTCCCTTGTGCACGCGCTTGGTAATCTATATGCAGTCATCCAAAAATTGCTCAGGCTTGCAATTACCGAACTTAGGAGTTGTAAACGCCCCGCAAATGATAAAAACCTGGCTGTCCACAAGCTTATCATGTTTCTTATCCTCTCAATTAAAGGAGTATAGTCTGCAGCTGTCATCCTTTTTGTGAGAAGGGGCAGGCCTAGGTACCTGACGGGAAGCTGTCCAACAGCAAATGGGAAGTGAGTGATGATCTCTTCTTGGTTGCGGTCTGAAATTCCGGCCAAGTAGAGAGTAGACTTCTCAATACTGATCTTTAGTCCAGAGATTGTTGCAAACTCTTCAAAAATGTCTAATATCCCCTCAATCGATCTCTTTGTCCCATCTACAAAGACCATTAAATCATCAGCAAAACAGAGGTGAGTAAGTTGGATTGTCTTGCATCATGGGTGATACCCAATTTTCCTCTCGGTCGCTGCAGCATCCTTGTCTTATCCCCCTTTTTCTCTGAAAAAAAACCAGCTAACTCACCATTCACTTGGACTGAAAATGATGGTGTTATGACGCATAGTCTGATCCAATGAATGAATTGTTCTGGAAAGTGGAGGGCTTCAAGCGTATTTAATAAGAAACTCCATTGCACGCTATCGAAAGCTTTTGAAATGTCAATCTTCATAGAACATCTAAGAGAAATGTCCTCTTTATGATAGTCCTTAACTATCTCAGTAGCAAGTAATACGTTCTCCATAAGTAGACGTTCTTTAACAAATGCCGATTGGTTCTGTGCGATGAATTTTGGGAGCATAAACTTGAGTCTGTTCGCTATGATTTTGGAGATCACCTTATACAAGACATTACAGCAGGAGTTTGGTCTGTAATCCTTCATCTCTCGGGCTTCATCTTTCTTTGGGATGAGAGCAAGGATAGTTGAATTCAAACCCTTCGGAAGAAACCCCTTGATGAAGAAAGATTTGATCGCTGCGATGAAATCAGTACATATTACCGGCCAGGCAGCCTTATAGAATTCACTGGTGAAACCATCCGGGCCCGGAGACTTATCATTTGGCATCGCAAAGATAATCTTTTTTATCTCTTCCTCTGTTACTTCTCTGACCAGCTGAGCCCTTTCTGTTTCAGAGCATCGAAATGTGATGATCCCCTTCAATCTTTCTACTGAAACACCTTGATAATCCGATGGCACTTGTGTTAAGAAATCTTTGAAAAATCGCTCAGCCTCTGCCTTGATCGCGTCCCCCTCTGTCAAGATATCCCCATTATTATCCCTGATTTCTCGTATAGTATTCTTCATCTTGCGCACTTGAGCTGCATTGTGGAATGTCTTGTTATTTTGGTCTCCCACATCCAACCAATGAATCTTTGCTTTCTGTTTCAGGAATCCTTCTTCCAAAGTTGACAGATTTTGCCATTTCGCGAACGCTGCACTTTCTTCCTCCATTCTCTCTTGTGACGGTTGCTGTAGCGTAGCCTTGTGCTTCTGACAAAGATCAACATGAGCTTCTTTCGTCCGTCGAGTTAGGTCCCCAAAGGTCTCCTTGCTCAAATCCCGCATCAAAGGTTTTAGAGCCTTCATTTTCTTCGAGAGTCTGTACAAAGTTGATGTCGAAACATACAACGGATCTGTGTCGTCCCAGAATTTCTCCACCGCCGGCAGAAATTGAGGCAGCTTCACAGTGATGTTCTTAAATTTAAATGGTCGTCTTCCTCGCACAACTTTACTTTCTAGCTCAATTCTGCATCGTAAATGGTCTGAGCAGCCTCCTGCTTCAAAAACAGAGTATGAGGTTGGGAATCTCATCGTCCATTCGCTATTAACCAAGACCCTACTAGCTTTTTGCATATTAAATCACCTTCCCTTTTATTGCACCATGTGAAACACGGTCCATGGTACCTTAAATCCAACATCGAGCAATGTCGTACTGCTTCTTGAAAGTCTCTCATTCCTGGTGGTATTTGTGGAGAAACCGTGAAGTTCGAATGCTCGTCTCCTCTTAATATCTCATTGAAATCACCACAAATTTGCCACGGTTTATTGCGAAACAGTGGCGAATCATAATGATTTCTCAGATCCTCCCATAACATTTTCCTCTCCTTAACAAAGTTAGATGCGTACACGAATGAGCACATAAACTCCTCCTCTTGCCCTTCCAAAAGAACCGAACAGGTAATCATTTGACTGCTCTTAAATACCGGTGTTAGCCTCGCATTATCTTTCCACATAACCCAAATACGACCTCGTCTATTGAATTCATAGTTAGCTAATACGGACCAGCCTTGAAAAAATTTATTCATAATTCGATTCATCTTTCCCTCCTTCACCCTCGTTTCTATCAAACAACCGAAAGTCATTGAACTTTGTTGTAACCAACTCCGAACGATGGAATGTTTTGAAAATTTGTTGAATCCGCGCACATTCCAACAGAACCCCGACATTTAATTATTCTTTGAGGTGACCTTTTTGCTCAAAATTTTGTTTTGAGCATCGGTCTTTTTAGCTCTAGGCAGAGAAGGACGTAGAGAGCTAGGTTCCTCGATTTTCTCTTCCTGAACTACTTGCTTGTCACTCTGAACCTCAGTGTCTGGAAGAACTGCCTCAGTTACTACTTCATCTCTTCTGGTGACTGACTCAGCTACCACTTCCTCGCTTTGAACTTCCCCCTCTTCGACTTCATCACTTACAGTTTCAAAAACAGAGTACCGAGAGTGCGATTCTATATTATTACCAGACCCTTGGTTTCTGTTCTGAGCTCGACTCACTTTTGTTGGAGAGCTCCATGAAGCTTCTTCAGAGTGTTTCTCGTTTTGCTCTTTAACTTCACTTCCCCCTTCGTTTTCCCCCTTCGTTTTCCCCCTTCTTCATCAGAGCTCCCTTCCCGTCTCAGTAGAGTTGGGCCTATCCCACTTATTATTTCCTGCCCTTCCTTCGTATCGGCTTCTTTCAGATCAGTTGATTCAATTTTTTCCAACGATTCTCCTCCATTAGGCACTTTCATTGCCGCCAGTTCAGTTTCCTCTGTTTCAGTCGCTCTAGTCTTATCCTTCTTCCCAACAATACATGAGTCCATGAGATGTCCCCATTTAGAACATATATCACAACGAATTGGTAACCAATGGTATTTGAATTCTACCACAGCATCCACTCCTTTATCAGATTTGAAACGAAAGGATTTTGGTAATTCTTTTGATAAATCTGCAATCACGAAAACCTTTGCCACTTCGAAACTCTTGCACGTTTCTGTGTCCGGATGTAATCTTTTTGGTTCCCCTACTGGACTCGCCAAAAAACTCAAACCTTCCCATGAATACATTTTGTGTGGCACATTTTTCAGAACGACCCACATCGGGATAGAGGTGATTTCCGGTTGTGTTTCTTCCACCACCGGCGACCACTTAGAGACAACCATGGGTACATCTGCTATGTTCCACATCCCTCTTCTCAGAACTCGACCACGCATTGAACTATCCCTTATTCTGAATTTGATCATCTTGTCGTTGACAACAATGGCATCAATCTTAGCTGACTTGTCTCCGTTAGTCCATATCTTATTGACAATAACATGGACCTTTGCGATGTGCGGCGCTGTAGATAGGAATTTTCCAATGATAAAATCCTCCCATAGCGGAGTTGATCCGTCAATGATATCATTTGGTATCATCACCGTTTCTTCTCCATCAACTACCGAAACATTGAACTCATGTTTCTTTAATTGAGGCTTTGTTTGAACGATTGCTGAATACGATGGTTTTTTCAAGTTTTCTGGTATCCCTGGTCCCACCGGTGAGGCTTCGTCAACCACCGGCAAAATCATGTCAAGAATAGGCGGCGGCGGCCCCGCCAGAACTGCTGGAGTGAGCTTCACGGCCAAAACCCTAATCACCCTTAGAGTCGCCCTGCCACGTCAGCAGAGAGAAAAAAAAAACTTTTAATAGCTTTTCTTTTGCTTTTACCTCTCCAATTGAATTACACTTTTAATCTCTGCACTGTTTTCAATTACATCTAAATTGCTTAGCTTAATTCTCACATATATAGTCTATTGTGTGTTTCCGTGAGTCATTGTGTTCGACCCCTAGCTATACTACGACAACTGCTTTAGTATCTTTTAGGGTATTAATTTGAGCATATCAGCTGTTACTACGATTGTATCTCTCAACTACCTAAACATAATCTTTGAAACAGATTCGAAGGAGTTAGTTGAAGCACTCTCGGAGAACAGTTCTTGGCATATCCTCAATGCAGTTCTTCAAGACATAAAGCTGATGCTTCAGCGAATCGAAAACCAGAAGGTGGAATTTCATCCTAGAGGAAGTAATAGTGTGGCTGACCGAATGGCAAGGGAGTCTCTTTCGTTTCAGAATATTGTCCCCAATTTGTATTCGATTATGCCAGAATGGGTTAAACCCTTTGTTGAGTCTGATAAGAGTGTACTGAACATTTTGGATTAATGGAAAGTAGAAGTTGAGCCCCAAAAAAAAAAAAAACTCATACTACAAAATCTCCTCAAAAGCTACTCAAAGCCATAACACACTTATTGAGCTAAAATCAGATTTATCACCAAAGCGACGTCGGAGAAAATAGAAAACTGGGCCTGAACAGCCCATATTTAACCGACAGGAATAAAAATCAAATAAATACAGTCGGGTGGTTGGGATCTTTCAGAGTATTCTCAATTTGCCATGGAGAAGAAGCAGCGTAACCCTAATTCTTACAAGTTACCCAGACGAGATTCATCCAATTCCTGGTCCGAGCTTCCTCCAGATCTCTTCAATTCAGTGTTCGAACGCCTTGGCTTTGCTGATTCTCGACGAGCTGAATCCGTGTGTTCGTCTTGGTACTCCGCTGCGAGACGATGCGTGACCAAAAAGCAGATCCCTTGGCTGATTCTCTTGCCCGACGAAGACGACAACAACAACAACCATTCGTGCACGCTGTTCAATCCCGAGGAAAAAGGTAAGCTTTACAAAAGGCGAGATCAGGGTGTCGAATTCGCAAAGAGTTTTTGTTTAGCAACATATGGAAATTGGCTCTTTATGACAGATCAGTGGTATAATCTCTACATTTTGAATCTATTTACCCACGAGAGGATCGATTTACCTCCGGTGGAGTGACAACTTGGAACGACAAAGCTGGAGCGAACCTTAAATGGTTGGTTTCGTATTTCAAACGATCAACGCCAAAGGAAGTCCAAAGATATTAGTATGCAATCCCCTGTGTTTTGGATTGACGAGCAAACCAAAGAATATGTAGTTCTATGGGGATTTGGCCAATGGTGTGTGGTTTATTCCAAGAAAGGTGATAAGTTCTGGAATCAAATTCCCCTAGTTTCTCGATGTGATCAGATGGTTTACAAAGATCACAAGCTTTACTACTTCCTAAACGACTACATTGGTAGTAGTAGTTGTATCAAAATATTCGATTTCACCGGAGAGATTCCGCAAGAAATCTTTCAGTGTGGTGTTACTGCAAATAGCTCTCTACTTCATCCATGGCGGATTACCGCCACAAAACTTGTAGTCACAGTAACAGGAGATGTCCTCAAGGTTGAAAAATGGGGAAGACCTATGACTACACTCTGGTCCTTCCGCGTCTACAAGGTTTATTCATCAGGTTTCTTTAAGAAGTATGAACAAGTTGATTCTTTGGGCCACGAGGCAATGCTTTTTGATCTAGGCATCACTGTGCTCGCTAATGATGACATTGGGGGTTTTAAGAAAAATTCCATCTACTACAAAATTATTTGTCATGAAAAGAACACTACTAAAATTTGTCTCTTCAATCTCGAGACACAGGAGATGGAACCACTGCACAAGTTTGATTGTTCGTCCGCTCGACAACTCGCCAGAGCTCGATGGTTCCTACCAAGTTTCACGCAGACATAATTCATCTCAACTATGTAATTATGCTGTTGATTTTTTTTTGGTTTGTTAAAATCCTATGGTGTGATGTGGTTTGTTAAAATCTCAGCTATAACACAACTGCTATGGTGTGATGTGATGTGGTTTGGTTAATGAATTAATGTTTATGGTGTGGAACATAAAAATTAAAAATATATTGGTTATTTGATAAGATTTTTTCCTTAAATTTCAGGGGATGTATTGGATTATAGATTTTAGGTGATTTTGGTGGGTTTTACAGTTAGGTGGATTTTGAGGATATCTCGATGGTTTTTGTGGGGATTTGTAAAAAAAAAAAAAAAAAAAAAAACATTAATTCATTTACAGTTAGGTGGATTTTGAGGATATCTCGATGGTGTGATGTGGTTTGTTAAAATCCTATGGTGTGATGTGGTTTGTTAAAATCTCAGCTATAACACAACTGCTATGGTGTGATGTGATGTGGTTTGGTTAATGACTTAATGTTTATGGTGTGGAACATAAAAATTAAAAATATATTGGTTATTTAATAAGATTTTTTCCTTAAATTTCAAGGGATGTATTGGATTATAGATTTTAGGTGATTTTGGTGGGTTTTACATTTAGGGAGATTTATGTGGATTTTGAGGATATCTCGATGGTTTTGGTGGGGATTTGTAAAAAAAAAAAAAAATTAATAAGTGATTTGATAAGATTTTCTGATTTGGTAAGTAATAATCAAACCTGGAAGGGGATAATACAAGGTACCAAGCTCCTGTCTCAAAGCTTAAATTGGGTTGTAGGTAATGGGATGAGAATAAATGTATGGCGAGATACCTGGTTGCCGTCATCACCACCACGCCCAGCAAAAGGAGCTGGTGAAACTCTTTATCCAGATCTTAAAGTCAAGGACTTATTCTCTACAGGAACAAATAAGTGGGACAGAGCCAACTGATACAACTAATAAATCAAGAAGACCAATCCCTGATTAAACTAATAAAACCTTCCATCACAGGTGCCCCAGATTCAGTCTCATGGGCCCATACTAAGGATGAAATCTACACAGCAAAATCAGGCTATCAGCTATGGAGAAAGAGTTACCTCTCACCAGCCCAGGAACATCAGCAAAATGCGGAGGAAGACACTATAAAGAAGCAACTCTACCATCAGATATGGAGGTTAAACGTGGCTCCTAAGATTAAGCATTTTTGGTGGAGAGTGATTCACAATGTCCTCCCAGTAGCCGAAGCACTAAAGAAAAGAGGGATCAAATCTCATAATTGCTGCTATTTATGTGGAGAGGAACCAAAAAGTGTAAACCATCTCATCTTCCAATGCAGAGTAGCATCAGAAATATGACAATTGATCACTCATTCATACCAGCCAAGTAATTGTTTTCCAGTAATACAATAAGTGATAATGCGAATACTATGATTTCTTTGGAGGGTAAGCTCGATGGAAAGGCAAGACTACTGCCTATTGTGGGCTGGAGGATCTGGAAAATGAGAAACGATTTGGTCTTCAATAATAAGAAATGGTTCTTGCCGGAAATCATTAGCAAATCCATAGTGGACCATAGGCTATGGGCTGAAGCTACTGAAGCAGAAGAATTGCAAAAAAAATCAATGCCACGAAGGTGCAAAGACAGCCAATAGCGGAAAGAATAGTTCAAGAGAGCGAAATATCCAGCAGGTTCTATATGAAACTAATTCTCTTTGTTGCTTCGTAGATGGTTCGTGGACATCACAAGATCAGGTAGCGGGTATAGGATGGTCTCTTCATGACAAGGAAGGAAAACAAATCATACAAGGATCATCATCAATAGACCCAACCTTAAATCCGTTGGAAGCAGAAGCAGATGCCCTTCGCATGGCTGTTTCGCAGATGATGCGATTAGGATTTGGAGAAGTAACCTTCTGTGGAGACGCTGAGCTTCTATATAAGTCACTGAGTGAAGATCTGGCCTACAAAAAGTTAGATAAATTGAAGCATCTACCCATCTTCACCTATGCAAGAGACATTCTAAGGATCAGTCAGTCAATGAAAAGCTGTAAGTTCTTGTATGTCAGGCGAGAACTAAATACAATTGTAGATGAACTAGCTAGGAAAGCGAGAGTCAAATCCCAAGACTATGTTGTATCATGGACATAAGTGTAAACTCTTAATTTAGTAAATGATTTTGTTGACAAAAAAAAAAATATATCTAATGCCACCGTTATCCTTTCTTCTTCTGCACACAAAAAGCTGAAGAACTTAGAGACGTAATCTTCAACGTGATACCCGTATTCAACGATTTGGTCTAGCAAATTGCAAAAATCTTCCAGTCTTTTCATCACTACAAAAGCAACCATTAATGGATTCATGGTCTCAAAATCTGGTTCTAGTTCTTCCTTAATTGCAACTTGGAAGAGCTTATAGGCTTTATCAACCTGCTTCTCATTACATAAGCCTTTAATAATTGAATTAGCGTCCCTCTCGAGTCTCTGCAATTAATCTCTTTAATCTGCGTTTGCTCTGTTTTGAATCTCTTATGTAAGGTATCTTTTTACTTTGTTTTGAAACTCTGTACTTCTTTTGGCACATTCATGAATATAAGCTTTAAAAATAAAAACATCATTAAATCAATTGGAAGATCTCAGTCCTATCCAAGCTCGGAATCTGGAAATTGACACAAAACAAAACAAAAAAGGGAAAAACAGAAATCATTGACTAAGAAGTTAAGAAGAAACAAGAAAAAAAAAAATGAAAGCTCATCTTCGTCCCTAAAGGCAAACCCATACACGAAGTCAACAATATATAAAACAAAAGAACTCTAAACCATAAAGGAAAAGAACCTAAAAACGAAAGAAAACGATCTAAAGATAAACAAAGTAAAATCATTATTGCATCAAGATCCCATATGCGTAGCATCTGTCCACATGGTTGCCGCTATATTTGCTCTCCAATTATTAGCAATCACTCTTTGTTGTTCTTGAGTACCATGAAGAACTTCATCATAATTGTCTTCGTCATCACCTCCAACACCATTTACTTCAACAATAGTTTATTCAGGAAGAAACATGTCTGAACGACATTCTTTTCGAAGATAATTGTGTAAAACAACACATGCAAGTACTAACTCTGCTTGCGTCTTGTATGGAAATGGTGGTGCAGATTTGAAAATGAGAAATATTGATTTAAAGATGCCGAAAATTCTCTCTATTACATTTCGCAAGCAAGAATGATGATGGTTGAACAACTCATTTTGATTTTCGGGATCTTTTCCTTGTCTTCTAAACTCTTGGAGGTGATAACGAGTACTTCTAAATGGAGCTAGAAAATTACGACGATTGGCATATCCACAATCAACCAAATAAAATTTTCCTGAAATTTCATAAAGTATATAAATACAAGTGAAAAATGCATTAAAAGAACATAATTTTTTTTGACCATAACAAAAAGACGTACCTTCTGGAACTGTTAATCTGTTAGTACTTCTTGTTAAAGCATCTTGTAATACCTTTGCATCATGAGCTGAACATTCCCATCTACTAAGAACATATATAAATTCTAAATCAAAATTACATGCAACTAGAACATTTTGCGATAATTGTCCTTTTCGGTTGCGATAGCTAGCTGTTTCTTTTCCAGTTATCATCGCAAGAATATGTGTTCCATCAATAGCCCCCACACAATCCTAAAAAACAAAGATAAAATATTTAAAAAGTTGTTAAATTAAAAAAATACAAAAGAAAACAAATTCATACCTTAAAATAAGGATAAAATCGTGTGCTGTCTCTTATTTTTGTAGGCACTGTAGTTCCGGGTTTAGCCATGTAGCTTGGAGCTAGTGCCTTTAATACCTTGAGAATTGTGTTAAAACTCATGCTTATTGAAAATCGAGACCTCTTGAATCTATCTCGAGCCTGAATATACCTAGAATTTTGACCAACGATGAACAAAAACGTGGCAAGCATTTCTTCAACCGAAACATATCTCGTGTCTTTTAATCCCATCTTTACTCTAATAATAGAGCATAGCTTCAAGAACACATCATGATACATACGATATAGATGTCGAAAATGTTGAGGATCTTCAACCAACGCGTTTTGTATGTATTCATGTCCAAGTCTCGTCATTGGTTTTCTGATTGGATGTTCTATTTGCGGAATATGTGAAGTGAAATAACGGATCTTTGCAATAATTGACCAAATCAGTAACATGATATCAACATCTGACTTGAAATTTGTCATCCCTTTTCTTTTTCTTCTAGCTTGTAGCTCTTTACTTTCAGAAACAATACGATCCATATTATAATCCTACACAAAAACATAAAAATCAAGTCATAACAAATCTATAATTGGAGAGATGAATTATAAAAGCTCACGAGTCAAAGAAAGATGTGGAAAGCAACTCACAGATCAAATAAAGAATGGCGGCTGAGAAACCCTGAGAGAAAGAGAACGATTAAATAAGGGAAGGCAAACAAATCGTTATTATGCTCCTAATTTTCTCCAAAACGTTTTGCCACCATTTTTGACCCGCCAAAAAATGAGTATATAGTAAAAAAACAGAGACCTGGCGCAGAGTGTTGACTTTCTCAAAATTGCAGCAACCTGCTAATTGTAGTTAGTGGTTTATATTATATTGCATGATTTCCAGTAATGAATTATGTTGATCTACGAGCTATTGTAGGAGGAAAACCAATCAATTTGGCTGGTCTGAAATTAAAAATAAAATATAAATAAAACATAGAAAGTGTTGCTTAAACAATGAACAAAAATCAAAACAAAGAACAAAAACCATAGCAGTTCGTTAAAAGTAGTAATAAATTCAAACTTAAAGAAAAAACTCCAAAATCAAGAACCATCTTCAAGATTTCAATCCATGTTAATGCATCAAACTTCATCGACTTGGTTTACGAAGATTTCGTTTAATCCATCCACAACGGTCTGCTATGGACATATCACTACAAGAAAACACTGTTTTAGCAACGATTTTTTGCGACGATTTAATTTCGTCGCAAATTGAAATCGTTTTTACGACGGTTTTTAAAGTCGTCGTAAAATCGTCGCACAATTGGGACGAAAAGTTTCGTTGTAAAATCGTCGCTAATTAGCGACGATTTACCGATGATTACCGACGAAGTGACGACGATTATCAAAATCGTCGTAAAATCGTTGTAACTTAGCGACGATTTAACGAGGTTTATATAAAACGTTGTAATATCGTCGTAAAATTACCGACGAATTAGCAAGGATATTATAAGTTGAACTTTACATCGATTTCCCAACGATTAATGAGTTAGGTGAGCACGTTTAAGTTCATGGTGTACGGTTAGGTAAACATGTTTAAAGTCGTTGTAAAATCGATGTAAACATGTTTAGAATCGTTGTAAAATCGATGTTAAATAGATGTAAAATCATAGGTAATTCGATGGTAACGAAAATAAAAATCTATATATAGTGGCCAACTTCATAATAAAAATTTCATATTCAGAAACATTTACTTCTTTCTGACAAACAAAAAATGTCAATATACGAAATTAGAAGATGGATGTATAATCGTCTTGATTCAGAGGGATCGCTAACAAAGGAGTTCAGTGATGGGGTGGAGGGATTCATGCATCAGGCATGAAGTATACATAATACGATTATCAGTGGTAAGATGTACTGTCCTTGTGCCAGATGCTTGAATAGGAAATTTATCATTATCTCGAAGGTGTGGTTGCATATATTAAATAGAGGGTTTATGCCGCATTACTATATATGGTATTATCATGGAGAGGGTCATGGGGGAAATGCAGCTAGTAGTAGTAGCAATTATCAAGCATCGAATTTTGATGAGTCAAATAATTTTAATCTATTTGATGATCATGCGGAGCAGCATGGTGAAGATAATGATAGGATTCATGACATGGTTACAGATGCATTTCATGAAACCGTAAGTACATTTGCACATGATCATCATGATGAGGAACCCAATCTAGATGCAAATTTTTTTTATGATATGCTAGATGCTGCAAATCAGCCACTCTACGATAGATGTAGAGAAGGACATTCTAAATTGTCGTTGGCGGCTAGGATGATGACTATTAAAACTGATCATAACTTAGCTGAGGTTTGCATGGATGACTGAGCTGATTTGATTAAAGAGTATTTGCCAGAGGACAATTTAGCTGCTGAAACTTACTATGAGATACAGAAGCTGGTTTATAGTCTTGGGTTGCCTTCTGAGATGATAGATGTTTGTGTTGACAATTGCATGCTTTTTTGGAAAGATGATGATAAGTTGCAGGAATGTCGATTTTGCCATAAGCCAAGATATAAGCCGCAAGGTACTGGTCGGAGTAAGCTACCGTTCCAGCGGATGTGGTACCTTCCTATAACTGATAGATTAAAAAGAATGTATCAGTCTGAGAGGACAGCTGCATCGATGAGATGGCATGCAAATCATTTGCAGACTGATGGGGAGGTTACTCATCCTTCAGATGCAAAAACGTAGAAACACTTTAAGGCGGTACATCCAGACTTTGCTAGAGAGAAACGTAATGTGTATCTTGGTCTTTGCACATATGGATTTAGTCCATTTGGTATGTCTGGTAGGCAATATTCTTTATGGCCAGTAATCCTAACGCCTTACAACCTTCCTCCAGATATGTGCATGCAAAAGGAATTTTTATTCTTGAGTATTTTAGTACCAGGTCCGAAGCACCCGAAGCGTTCTCTTGATGTGTTTTTGCAGCCTCTGATAGAGGAATTGGAGCAGTTGTGGTATACCGGGTTTCAGACATATGATTTTGCAAGGAAATTTTTGTTTACAATGTGTGCGGTGCTTATGTGGACAATAAGCGACTTCCCTGCTTACGGAATGTTATCAGGTTGGACTACGCATGGGCGATTGTCTTGTCCATATTGTCTCAATCGGACAGATGCGTTTCAATTGAAACATGGTCGGAAAACAAGTTGGTATGATTGTCACCGCCGATTTCTACCGATTCACCATGCATATCGAAGAAATAAGCGGTTGTTTAGAAAGAGCAAAGCTGTTCGTGCTCCTCCTCCTGTTTATATTTCCGGGGAAGATCTAGAAGCAGAAATTGATCATTATGGTGCATTGGAAACAGTCAATCGTGGTGGAAATTGGCACACTCCAGCTAATATGCCAGATGGATATGGAGAGTATCACAATTGGCATAAGAAAAGCATATTCTGGAAGATTCCGTATTGGAAGGATCATTTGCTTATACACAATTTGAATGTCATGCACATTGAGAAAAACTTTTTTGATAACATCATGCATACAATATTAAACGTGCGTGGAAGGACTAAAGACAGCGGTAAGTCAAGGTTAGACTTGCCTGATATTTGTTGTCGGAATGAGTTACATATTACAAGCAATGGGAAAGCACATGTCCCCATATTTCGATTGGGTGCGGAAGAAAAGTTAGCTTTGTTCAAATGGGCGACATCTGATGTTAAGTTCCCGGACGGGTACGTATCTAATTTAGCTAAATGTGTTGAGAAAGGGCAAAAGATTTCCGGGATGAAGAGTCATGACTGTCACGTCTTTATGCAACGACTACTTCCTTTCGCATTTGCTGAACTTCTACCAGGAAATGTACACGAAGCAATTGCAGGTATATAAATTTAAATTAATCACATATTGCAAATTTAAGATTTTATATAATTAATATATATATATGAAATGGAAACATTATTACCTTATATATCATGTGATTGTTATTGTAGGCATTGGAGCGTTTTTTCGAGATCTTTGTACCCGCACTTTGTCAGAAGATGTTATTGCACAACTTGATACTAGTATTCCTATTTTGTTGTGCAACATGGAGAAAATATTTCCCCCAGCCTTCTTTGATGTTATGGAACATCTACCTATTCATCTCCCTCACGAAGCATAACTTGGGGGACCTGTGCAGTATCGATGGATGTACCCATTCGAGCGATTCATGGGACATTTGAAGCGGAATGCTAAAAATATAGCCAAAGTTGAAGGCTCAATAGTAGCAGGAAGTTTAACAGAAGAAAATTCTCACTTCACGGGGTACTATTTTGGCTCGAAGGTTTGCACACGGAAAAGGGCAGCACGGCGATATGATGATGGAGGTGTAGGCCGAACATATGCTAATGAAGGTGTCCCATATATCTTTTCTTCAATCGGTCGATTATGTGGAAGAGTGAAGTTAGTTTGGTTTGCCAATGAAAAAGACCATCATAGTGCACAAACGTATATCCTCTTAAATTGCAAAGAAGTTAGTCAATTTGAGACGTAAGTGTATAAACATATATACATATATACGACTAAATTATATGCTAGCTTTATACCAATTACGATATGTATCTTAATTACAATTGTAAATACTTTTGTATGCAGTGAATTCGTTAGACAAGTCCAAGAAGTCATTGAAGGAATCTCAGACGATGAAATCAACAAGCGTAAAGATCAACATTTTGCCCCGTGGTTGAAGACGCAAGCACGTAAAAATTTGAGTGATCTGATATTAATTACTAACTTTGACAATTAACCTAATACATATTTTGATTACTTTTGTAATTAAATTAATTAATGATATATATAGGTCGAGTATGGGGATACCGCATATCCACTCTGGTTCCATGAGTTAATCAAAGGCCCCATATCGAAGATAACGAGTGCACCCATGTATTGCACACGCGGATATATATTTCATACATTCAAATACGGCAATCAAAGAGCTACTGCCAACTATGGGGTATGTGTGCGGGGCGAAATACATTTTTATGGAGTGTTGCAAGACATAATTGAAGTTGAGTACCCCGGTTGCTTAGGTTTGAAATGCGTTCTGTTCAAATGCGACTGGTTCGATCCAACAGTTGATCGAGGCGTCCGTAAAAACAAATTTGGGGCAGTAGATGTCAACCAATCACGACGTTACAATAAGTATGAGCCATTTATCCTAGCATCACAAGCAGAACAAGTCATCTTTGTTCCATATCCGCGAGTTCGCACCACCCGTATCTCATGGTTATCAGTTATAAAAGTTTCTCCGAGGGGTCATATTGTGGGGGTTGAGGATCTACCAATGCAGCAAGATCATTGCTCTGATATGCCAGAACTAAATGAGAGCACTGATGATATCCTTTTGATATATCCTCAAAACAGGCAAGTTGAATATCTCCCAGACGATACAGAGGAAGAAGATGAGGAAGATGAGTTCGAAGAAAGTGATGAACCAGATGATCAAGAAACGGATGTGTCTTCGTCCAAAAATGAATCAGAGTGACTGCGCTAGCTACTAATTATTGTGAATTTAATGTATTAATATAATATTGTGATCGAGTAATTATTGTGAAATTTAAGTGATATGATTTCTATGAAATGCCATAAACCCCAAACTTGATCCCATCTTCGATCTCCACTCATTTTCCGTCGTAGGTGCGGCGATTAATAAATTACGAGACATATGTGTCTATGTGTATTGTAATTTCTTAATTGCCCCAACTACGGCGGGAAATGGGATGAAGTTTGGAGTTTAGCAAAGGAATCGTCGCTAAATCATCGCTAACTGTGATTGTCACAAAATCGTTGCAAAATTAGCGACGATTTAGCCACGAATTATGACGAATCGTCGCCAAATCGTCGCTAACTGTGATTGTCACAAAGTCGTTGCAAAATTAGCGACGATTTAGCCACGATTCATGAAATGCCCTAAACCTTAAGCCCTAAACCCTAAACCTGAACCTATTAACATCTTATTGTATTATGCATCTCTCAATGAAATTGATATTGACTTTAGAGAATTGTTCGGAAATGAAAACTCGGTCAATCACAGTAATATCCACAAACTGAATCATTGTATTAATAATCTAACATGTCCGCAAACTCTCTGTTTTACTCATTCTTCAATCTCAATGAACTTATAGATAATTTCATGATTTTGGGTTTACGGTAAACATGTAAAGTTGTTTCTAGAATGTTGCAATCGACGTTACAGTTATTGTACATATACCCTAAACCCTAAAACAGATTTTACAAATTTCCTCACTAATTCGTTGCAAAATTTGTGACGATTTGGCGACGAATCGTCGCTAATTCGTCGTAAATTGTGATTGTCACAAAATCGATGCAAAATTAGCGACGAATTTGCCACGATTCGTCATAATGCCCTAAACCCTAAACCCTAAGCCCTAAACCCTAAACCCTAAACCCTAAACCCTAACCTATTAACATCTCATTGTATTATGCATCTCTCAATGAAATTGATATTGACTTTAGAGAATTGTTCGGAAATGAAAACTCGGTCAATCACAGTAATATCAACAAACTGAATCATTGTATTAATAATCTAACATGTACGCAAACTCTCTGTTTTACTCATTCTTCAATCTCGATGAACTTATAGATAATTTCATGATTTTGGGTTTACGGTAAACATGTAAAGCTGTTTCTAGAATGTTGCAATCGACGTTACAGTTTTTGTACCTATACCCTAAACCCTAAAACAAATTTTACAAATTTCCTCACTAATTCGTTGCAAAATTTGCGACGATTTGGCTACGAATCGTCGCTAATTCGTCGCAAACTGTGATTTTCACAAAATCGATGCAAAATTAGCGACAAATTTGCCACGATTCGTCATAATGCCCTAAACCCTAAATCCTAAGCCCTAAACCCTAAACCCTAACCTATTAACATCTCATTGTATTATGCATCTCTCAAAGAAATTGATATTAACTTTAGAGAATTGTTCGGAAATTAAAACTCGTTCAATCACAGTAATATCCACAAACAGAATCATTGTATTAATAATCTAACATGTACGCAAACTCTCTGTTTTACTCAAATCTTCAATCTCGATGAACTTATAGTTAATTTCATGATTTTGGGTTTACGGTAAACATGTAATGTTGTTTCTGGAATGTTGCAATCGACGTTACAGTTTTTGTACCTATACCCTAAACCCTAAAACATATTTTACAAATTTCCTCACTAATTCGTTGCAAAATTTGCGACGATTTGACGACGAATCGTCGTTAATTCGTCGCAAACTGTGATTGTCACAAAATCGATGCAAAATTAGCGACGAATTTGCCACGATTCGTCATAATGCCCTAAACCCTAAGCCCTAAATCCTAAACCCTAACCTATTAACATCTCATTGTATTATGCATCTATCAATGAAATTGATATTGACTTTAGAGAATTGTTCGGAAATGAAAACTCGTTCAATCACAGTAATATCCACAAACTGAATCATTGTATTAATAATCTAACATGTACGCAAACTCTCTGTTTTACTCATTCTTCAATCTCGATGAACTTATAGTTAATTTCATGATTTTGGGTTTACGATAAACATGTAAAGTTGTTTCTGGAATGTTGCAATCGACGTTACAGTTTTTGTACCTATACCCTAAACCCTAAAACATATTTTACAAATTTCCTCACTAATTCGTTGCAAAATTTGCGACGATTTGGCGACGAATCGTCGTTAATTCATCGCAAACTGTGATTGTCACAAAATCGATGCAAAATTAGCGACGAATTTGCCACGATTCGTCATAATGCCCTAAACCCTAAGCCCTAAACCCTAAACCCTAACTTATTAACATCTCATTGTATTATGCATCTCTCAATGAAATTGATATTGACTTTAGAGAATTGTTCGGAAATGAAAACTCGGTCAATCACAGTAATATCCACAAACTGAATCATTGTATTAATAATCTAACATGTACACAAACTCTATGTTTTACTCATTCTTCAATCTCGATGAACTTATAGATAATTTCATGATTTTGGGTTTACGGTAAACATGTAAAGTTGTTTATGGAATGTTGCAATCGACGTTACAGTTTTTGTACCTATACCCTAAACCCTAAAACAGATTTTACAAATTTCCTCACTAATTCGTTGCAAAATTTGCGACGATTTGGCGACGAATCGTCATAAAATATGAATTTAATTTACCGCGTGTCGGTAAATTAAACTCCCGCGTGTGGGAAATACAAGAAATTAATATTCCTCATAAAATCGTTGCAAAATTAGCGACGAATTAGCGACGGTCTGTTTGCGACGATTTAGGCACGACTACTAATTCTATATAAACACACGCTCAGATTTTCTTCATTCACTCTCACAATTTTATCTCTTCCTCTTGCTCGCCTCCTCCTGAATACCTTGCGAAAAAGGTAAATTTTGTTTTTTTTTTATGTTTTTAATTTTATTTAGTATAGATAGGAATGGAACAATTTAGGTCGGTAGAAACGGAATCAAATTAGGAAAAATAGCAGACTGCCCGGGTGTTTATAGATAGTATTTTTTTTCATTTTTATGCAGATGAGCCATCGTCGTTCACATTGCGCTCAGTTTTTGAGAGAGATTGGTGATACATCGGGTACCTGATTGCCTGTGTCTTATGAGGCTACGGAGACGGATTTCGTCCCGGCGACGCAAACACAGAGTGCTCCGCCGCCACAACCACCTCAGATTCCGCAACCTGGAGGCCGTGCCCCGGCCCCATATGCACACATGACGGTTCTTGATTTGCTTGCACAGCCGGGCCGTCATAGGCTTAAGAAATTAGATCCGGATCATACTGACGAGTCGGAATGGTAATATATATAATTTTTTTTTTACATTTATTATTACATATTTATATTTATTTCTAACAATTTATAATTTTTTTTATTTTTTGTTTCAGGTTTGGAGTTGAATCCAAAGTTGGACGCACCATTTCTGAAATCATCAAGTCATATTTTATCGAGCCTCATACCAATTTTACCCAGTTCTCGCCACACGTCAAGGAGACATGGTTCAAGATGTCTGCGGTACGTATGAAAAAATAATTTTTTTTCCCATAATTATTTTAATTATATTTAAATATATATTTAATTTAATTTTATAAAAGATGTAATTATTTTTGTTTCTCATGCAGCAAAAATATGACTGGGATCTTTCGATTCATGGCGAGGTTGAAACTTTGTTTCTCGAGAGGGTGAAGCTTCGTATCCAAGGAATCATTCCGGTATATTCCAGCAGAGATTTCCTTTTTATTCTCTTTCAACCGCAATATCTTTCTTCCCTTTTCAGATAAACACAAAACTTCCTTTTGCATTTCTTTTTCCTTTTTCTTTTGGGAAATCCTTTCATTACAAATACCTCTCTTAGTCTCAAAACAAAAACCCTAACCTAAACTCTCTCTCTTTCTCTCCTCTCTCCTCTCTCTCTCTCTCTCTCTCTCTCGCGCCGCCTCCCTCTCTCTCTCTCCTCGCCGTCGCTTCTTCTCTGATGCTGGTGATGGATCTCCTCTTCGCTCTCCTTCACCGATGCCAACGGCTCGTCCTTACTTTTCTTCGCTTCCATCGCCACCACCTATGCCAAGGTGAGGACTAGATGTCCCTCACTTCCTTTCATTACGAGTTTTCCTATTTTTGATTAGTCTTCTCTTAAACCAAAGCTTCCTCTAAGCGAGCTAATTGATTTGCTAAGAGTTCTTTGTTGATTGCCAATTGACTATATAATTATATTCCACCATGTTTCTTTAGATCTGTTATTAGGTTGTGCTATATCTGTTTCTAGGGTTTGTCTCTGTGTGATTGTTGCTTGTTGCACAAGTTACCTGAATATGGATTAATGATTGATGGACTCTAATAACCGGTGAAGTGATTGTATGGATTTTGGTTCCCTTTTGTTACAACTTGGTTGAAGTCCTGTTTTGGAGTCTCTAGTATAGAGTGATGGTATTGTTGTTTCATACAATGGACATCGGACTGTCTGTGTGATTGATCCGGTGGAGTGTAAGTCACTAGAATTGGGAAGCTGGCGAGTAGTAGCTGTTGTATCCTGGAAATCGTCTTTGTGAATATGGACCCAGCGAACCTTAATGTAAGCCCAGCGTTGTTGGGCCCGTCGTGGCTGCCAGAGAGTATTGTCGGTACCGCGTTTAAGTCTCTAGGGATCTCGGTATCAGTTGATCGCGGGAAATCCTTCGGGTAGTCGGTGTTGGTATCGATGGAAAAATCCTATGGGAAGTCGGTACAAGATGTCTATATGGATTGATGTGTGCTTTCCCTTGTGTGAATCTTTCCCCAATTGCTTATGCTTGTTTTAGGACTAGACTCTCATGAATAGATTCGCGTAAATGTCTGTAAATGAACAGTGAGTCTCGTATGGCTCATCCTCACTGAGTAATCCAATTACTCAACCCTCCTCTTCCCTTTTATCTGTACAGGTTAGAGATGGTCGGCTATGTCTAATATTGTTGTGTGACATGTGCGTTTTCCTGGCGATCATGGCGATCATGTTTGCTCACCAGTAGACCCAAACCAGGCGACTTAACCATTTTTGGGTTAGTCTGCCAACCTAACATGCCCAATTTCCCCGGTTTCCTCGGAGGCCCGGGATAGGGATGTTACAAGTGGTATCAGAGCCCATGATTAGATCCCTTCGGCTCCGTCCAGGAGGGGTCGCGCCCGTATTTTCGTCGTGTGTGCAAAATTGTTTTCTTAAAACCTTTTACAAAACAGTTTCAAACCCAAACACAACAACAATATTTAGACGTCCGATCTGATAGTTTTCATTTATCTATTTCTATTCTTTAACCCGAGGACTAGGTTCAGGATGCGAGAAACCGCACGGAAGAGGGTTACGACCTTGACCATGTGGCAGTTTAAGTCCCGCCCATGGAGTTGCAACAAAGTTGCCGCTAGGCAAGATTGGTTAGCCGGGTGTGGTCCGTACGTTACCAGAACGGTTGTTCCAGAATTACCACGCCGTGTAATGCTAGTCTCGACTAGTTAATCTATGGTTTTATGGTAGCCATTCAATGTGTCTGATTGGGTTTCGGCCTGGTATAAGTAGCTAGTGGTATCAAAGGGAAGGCTTTGTAAGAGTCCCCAGAATTTGTCAGGCCGTGGGAAGCCAGGTGAGTTCGATCTCGCAGTAGCGAAGAACCTAGCTGTGTCATCCGAGGAGACTGGATTGTGTTTGAGTACCATGGTGTATTCGCATTTTCAAGCCGGACTCCGCCTTAGAGGATTTCACGGAGGCAACAGAGTGCGGCAAGTTCTCTGACAAACTTCGTTAAGAGCCTCCTCCCGAGTCATCAGGCGGTGAAGTCGAGACCGATCTGTCAGAAGATTTGAGAGCGATTAGGACAAATGTTTTCATAGGAGTAGAACTTACTTATTTTCAATTCATGATTCATTTAGGATTTTACTTAAAAAACTATTTTGGCGTTCATTTTCGAGTAATGTTCTACTCCTCCTTCTTCTACATTAGTAAAAGATGTTTTGGTTTTCAACTTAAACTTGTTTTGGCAACGCTCCTTAAACTCTATCTATCTCTTACACGTTTTTGTCTACCTGTCACTCTACGTTCCTAACCTTAACCTCCATCCGATCTGGCGACTCGACATTGGTGTTTCAGCTTCAACATTTTCGACATTGGTGTTCCACTTTGGCGTTCGACTCATTTCCGAACTTCTTTCTCCTCATTCGACTTTTAGCTCTCATTTCTTTCCACAGTCTTCTTCCTAGGATTCGGGGACGAATCCTCTGTAAGGAGGGGAGATTGTAACATCCTGACCTTCGGTCCGATATGTTTCCGCTAATTTAATCCTGGTTTAAGTTGATTCTAGATCCTTCCGGAATATTCCAGCAGAGATTTCCTTTTTATTCTTTTCCAACCGCAATATATTTCTTCCCTTTTCAGATAAACACAAATCTTCCTTTTGCATTAATTTTTCCTTTTTCTTTTGGGAAATCCTTTCACTATAAATACCTCTCTTAGTCTCAAAACAAAAACCCTAACCTAAACTCTCTCTCTTTCTCTCCTCTCTCTCTCGCGCCGCCTCTCTCTCTCTTTCTCCTCGCCGTCGCTTCTTCTCTGATGTTGGTGATGGATCTCCTCTTCGCTCTCCTTCACCGATGCCAACGCCTTCTCCTTCTTTTTCTTCGCTTCCATCGCCACCACCTATGCCAAGGTGAGGACTAGATGTCCCTCACTTCCTTTCATCACGAGTTCTCCTGTTTTTGATTAGTCTTCTCTTAAACCAAAGCTTCCTCTAAGCGAGCTAATTGATGTGCTAAGAGTTCTTTGTTGATTGTCAATTGACTATATAATTATATTCCACCATGGTTATTTAGATATGTTATTAGGTTGTGCTAGATCCGTTTCTAGGTTTGTCTCTGTGTGATTGTTGGTTGTTGCACAAGTTACCTGAATATGGATTAATGATTGATGGACTCTAATAACCGGTGAAGTGATTATATGGACTTTGATTCCCTTTTGTTACAACTTGGTTGAAGTCCTGTTTTGGAGTCTCTAGTATAGAGTGATGGTATTGTTGTTTCGTACACTAGACATCGGACTGTCTGTGCGATTGATCCGGTGGGGTGTAAGTCACTAGAATTGGGAATCTGGCGAGTAGTAGTTGTTGTATCCTGGAAATCGTCTTTGTGAGTATGGACCCAGCGAACCTTGATGTCAGCCCAGCGTTGTTGGGGCCTAGGCGACCCTAGGGATCTCGATATCAGTTGATCACGGGAAATTCTTCGGGTAGTCGGTGCTGGTATCGATGGAAAAATCCTATGGGAAGTCGGTATTGGATGTCTCTATGGATTCCTGTGTGCTTTCCCTTGTGTGAATCTTTCCCCATTTGCTTGTGCTTGTTTTAGGACTAGACTCTCATGAATAGTAATTCACGTAAATGTCTGTAAGTGAACAGTGAGTCTCGTATGGCTCATCCTCACTGAGTAATCCAATTACTCAACCCTCCTCTTCCCTTTTATATGTACAGGTTAGAGATGGTCGGCTATGTCTAATATTGATGTGTGACCTGGGCGTTTTCCTGGCGATCATGTTTGCTCACCACAGGATCCAAACCAGGCGACTTAACCATTTTTGAGTTAGTCTGCCAACCTAACATGCCCGATTTCCCCGGTTTCCTCGGAGGCCCAGGATAGGGATGTTACATGGATCATGAGCTTGCGAGTTGATGCTCTCGAAGGCTTGAGTCAGGATCTGAGAAATCGTTCTCCGTATTGATCAGAGTTTGTTCTAGAGTTAAACAGAGCTTGTTCATGAGCGAGCGAGCTGACACGTAGGCTAGGAGCCTAGGAGTTTGCTTATGAACTGAAACAAAGCTGTGGGAGCTCGTTTTTGAATTGAAACAGAGATTTGGAGAAGCGTGAGTTTAAGCGGGAGCTCGGAGCTCGCCCATGAAGAGCTTTGGAGAAGTGTAAGCTTTCGTAGGACCTCGGAGCTCGTCTACGAAGAGAGTTGTCTGGATGAGTGAATTTGAAGCTTGGAGACGTCGACTGCTTCGAATAAGGAAGACGATATCGGCGTTCTTTGACAGAGACATCATTAGCTAGAGCTCGTTAGGTGTTTCTTCGGGATGGCGTTGAGAGATCGCGAGATAAAGATGGGATGCAAACGATGGAGGGAGAGACGATGACGTGTTAGAGCAAAATTTGTAAGTCGGGGCTCGGATTAGAGGTTGTAAGCCAAGTTGACGATGGAGATATGTTGCAGAGATGTAACTCCTTGTGGATTTTTCCAGAGAGACGGTTCTTCGCGAGATTGAGTTTCGTGAGCTCGATTAACGATCTGATTCCGGAGGGGTCGTGTTTTTCATCTGACAAGGGAGAAGAAGTTTTTTCTTCGCCTGCCATTGGAAGAAGATGTAGAATATGAGTCTTATTGATATTGAGAAGATTACAGACATATATATATATTTGTACAGAGGAAAGTTATAGAGTTATGGAATTACAGTGATTTCCAAAGATGGAGATACAATATATTCTTGTAATAAAGAGTTTCCTTCTTCTATCCTTAACGCGCCCCCTCAAGATGGAGGGGCTGGAGCAACTCCAATCTTGTCTCTTAGTTCAAAGAAACGCGCTCGAGGCAGAGGTTTAGTGAGGCCATCCGCTAACTGATCTTTGGTGGTGACATGAGAAACACGAAGTGCACCTTGTTGTATGTGACCTCGAACAAAGTGGTAATCAAGTGCGTTATGTTTCATCCGCGAGTGAAATACGGGGTTCGCGCACAGAAACGTGGCTCCTACATTATCACAGTACACGACTGGTGTGGCTGGGAGTGTGATCCCAGGTTCCCCTAAGACATTACATATCCTTCGGATTTCAGCGGTGGTATTTGCTACGACTCTGTACTCCGCTTCTGTAGACGATCTAGCGACACCGTTCTGTTTTTTTTGCTGACCAGGAAATAGGATGGCTTCCAAGATAGACTATGAATGCATTAGTAGACACATAATCATCTGAGTCGCCTGCCCAATCTGCGTCTGAGAAGGCATGAAGTGTCAGAGAATTCTTGGAAGAGAAGAAAATCCCATGTGTTGTTGTTCCTGCTAAATAACGAAGGCTCCTGATGAGGACATCGATACAAGCTCAGTTGGATCCGAAGAAGAAGCTGCCCATATAGCAACTATGGAACAAACACCAAGAACAAGATCAGGAACAAGACGTGTGAGAGAACAGTTTATCAAGTCTATGAAAAGCCTCATCACCAAAGAAGTGCAAGAGGACGTGCAAGAACTACACAAGACTCATACAGCACCATTCTTGCCGGTTCTTCAAGGAAACAAAGAATTTGCTATCTTCACCATTACAAAGCAAATTCAAGAGGCCCAAAGAAGTCACTAAATGGGTATGTGCTCCATTTGTGCTCTTTTTCCCTTGACCAAGTTTTGTCCCAATGGGTTTTCTTGGTAAGGTTTTTAATGAGGCAAATGGTTCACATTATCATTGGCCCATTTAGTTGATTTTCCTCAAGCCCAGCAACAAAGGATTCGACCATGGAGAGTTCAAGAGCCAATTTCGAATTTCAAGCTATGTTTTAATGTTGTCTCTTTCTCTCTCCTTCATGCAGACTTGTTGCTTCTCATTTTATGTATTTTGTAACTCATTTTCGAACCCAAAGTTTTTGTTGAGTAATTTTGAGAGTTTCTCTCTTTAATATTTCTGTGAAAGAAATATTTGTCGTCTAAACTTCTTGTGTGTGATTCCTTGAATCTTAGAGTGTATCAGACTTATCATAGATCCTTTCACCGATCTGTGTGGCGTCTCTCGATCCCTTTCTATCCATTTCACCCACTTGAATCTGTTAAAAGTGACCTTAGTCCAGCAACAGCTTCACCATCGATTCACTACACTTCATCATCACCTCTTTCGAATCTGTTGAGAGTGACCTTAGTCCAGCAACAGTTTCTCCATCCATCTATCCCTTTAGGCTCCAACTCGTTTGGTTCCTATATCATCTGGTATCAGAGCTTAAACGCTCCTAATCAGGTTTATCTATTCCTTTTGTTTCAGTTCATTTCGTTTTATTTCATTGTTGTTGCGTAGATCGTAAGAAAAATCCCTAAAAATTTCGTTTTTGTTCATCTGTTGTATGCGATTTGTTAGACCTGTTGTAGATCTATCATGTTTGCATCATAAACAACTAGATCTAAGTGTTGTTAATCCCCTACCCACGATTTTCATCTTGTTTCGTTTCTGTCTCTTAGACTTCCTTGAAACAGATCGGCTGCAACGATTTTTCCCCTTGTTCTATTTGTGTCTTTTCAACTTTCTTTGCATTTGATCTATATCATCTGTTGAGAGACAGGAGAGTTTAGTGATTATGGGAGAACAGGAGACGTGAACATAGCTCAGTTGCTTGCTGCTCTTCAAACGCAAATGCAGACACAATTTCAAACCCTTGGAGAACGCATAAATCGCATAGAACAACCACCGCAAGCACGCAGAGGTCCCATTAGAAATGTGAATCCCCAAAGAGCAAACCAAGATGAAGGTGCTCTTGATGATTCTGATGGTGAGCCACCAGACCCTGATCCAAGACCAAGGATACAACACAACGAACATAGAGATATCAAACTTGTAGCTCCAACTTTTGCTGGAAAAGTTAATCCCGATGCTTACCTTGATTGGGAAAGACGTATGGAGTATATCTTTGAGCATTACAACTATTATGATCAAAGGAAGGTGTCTCTAGTTGCTGCTCAACTTACTGAAAGTGCCTTAGCATGGTGGGACAAAGATGTGTCCGAAAGAAGAAGGCATAGACACGGTCAGGTCACTAATTGGGAAGATATGAGGTTCGCTATGAGAAAGAGATATGTTCCTGCATACTACTATAGAGAGCTACAAAAGAAATTCAGAAAGCTCACTCAAGGATCCAAATCTGTTGAAGAATACTTCGATGAGTTCGAAATGCTTAAGAACAGATTGGAAACTGAAGATTCAGAGGAGACTTTGATGGCACAGTTTGTTGATGGTCTTCAAGATCGAATTGCTAGGAAGGTTAAGAGACAGACTTATCATGATATGGATGAGTTGCTGCATCTTGCAAATCAGGCTGAACAGCACATCAAAAGGAAGACTTTAGCAACTAACCGTAGCAATTCTGCTTGGAATCAGCAACCGCAAAAGGCTTTAGACAAAGGAAAATCTATTGAACTGGATTCCCGATTCAAGAAATCTACCCCTGAAATGTCTAAGCAAGACAAAGCATAGCCTAGTAAGTTTCCTACTCAAAGAACTCGTGATATAACTTGTTTTAAATGTCAGGGAAAAGGATATTACGCAAGGGACTGCCCAAATCAGAGAGTTATGATTCTAAAAGCTAATGGAGAATATGAGTCTCAAGACGAGGCATAGTATGAACCAGAAGAGTCAGAAGAAGATGTTGTAGACTATCCTGACACCGGAGAGCTTCTAGTTACAAGGAGGGCACCCAGCGTTCTCTTTGAACCAGAAACTATTCAAAGAGAAAACATCCTCCACTCTCGTTGTACCGTAAACTCCAAGGTATGTAGTTTAATCATTGATGGTGGTTCTTGTACTAACGTAGCCAGCAAGTATTTGGTTGATAAGCTAGGTATCCCAAAAACAAAGCATCCTAGACCATACAGGCTTAAGTGGTTGAATGATGATACCGAGCTCAAGATCGCCGAGCAAGTTACTATACCATTTAGCATTGGCAAGTATGCGGATCAAGTTGTGTGTGATGTGGTTCCTATGCAAGCTGGACATCTGCTCTTAGGTCGTCCATGGCAGTTCGATAAGGAAGCACTACACAATGGCCGTACTAATTACTATACCTTCGTGCACAACAACAAGAAGCACAATCTTGCACCTTTAACTCCAATAGAAGTGCATGAGATGCAACAGACTATGTCCAAAGGAAATAAGCTAAGTAAAACCAATCTTTATGTAACACCTAATACTGTTTTTAAATCACATGAACAGGTGCTACTAATGGTTTTCAAGGAAGGATTGTTTTCAGGTCAAGAGAAACATGATTTACCAAGTGCTATTCTAGAGCTTCTTGATCAGTTTAAAGATGTGTTCCCCGAAGAAATACCATCATGATTGCCACCAATAAGAGGAATCGAGCATCAAATTGATCTAGTCCCTGGTGCACCATTGCCTAACATAGCTGCTTATAGAGTTAATCCAGAAGAAGCAAAGGAGCTGGAAAAGCAAGTTCAAGATCTGATGTCTAAAGGCTACATCCGAGAAAGCTTAAGTCCTTGTGATGTTCCTGTTCTTCTAGTGCCTAAGAAAGATGGGACTTGGAGAATGTGTGTGGACTGCCGTGCAATCAACAATATCACTGTCAAATATAGGTGATATGTGCATATTCTTTATGGTTTTAGCATGCATTTCATCTAGATTTTAGGTCATTTACTTAGATCTTTATAGCTCATCATGCTTGTTCTTGTCTCATTTAGAGTCTTAGGTGTTTTGCATTAGGTCCTAGTGAGTCTTGCATATTTTGGAGTCCTTTTAGGTACTTTGGAGGCAATTTGATAGAGTTGGCTTAAGAGCACTCGGTTCGGGAGCAAGAGAAGCGGTTGAAGATGTTTTGGGAGTATATCAGCTCCAACATCGACCAGAATGAGAGTCACTCATCGATGCAACAAGTTGATGTTGGATCAGGGACCTTAGCCTCGCTTCAAACCTCCCCCACATCGATGTCACTCATCGATGTAAGCTTCAAGAAGACTCACATCGACCAGCCAAGGAGTCACTCATCGATGCAACTCATGGATGCTGGACCAGGGAGCTTAGCCTCGCCCCAGACACTCTCCACATCGATGTCACTCATCGATGCCAGCCCCAACATCGACCAGAAGGAGGTCACTCATCGATGCAACTCATGGATGCTGGACCAGGGAGCTTAGCCTCGCCCAAGACCTCTCCAACATCGATGTCACACATCGATGTGAGCTCCAGGAAATTCACATCGACCAAGACAAGGGTCACTCATTGATGCAACACATTGATGTGTTTCCTGTTTTCTACTTTTTCCTATAAATACTTGTCTAAACCTAATTTTTAGGTTATGCTTTTTATTATGCTCAAAACTTGATCTTTGAGAGAGTTTGAGCTTTGTAAGGAGGATCTTTTATTTTATTGCAATTTGGTATTAATTCTCATCAATCTCTTCCATCTATCTTCTTTTCATCTTGATTATTCAACATTCACCCATGGATTCAATCTCAATCCCCATCGATTTTGAGAGGCTTTCCATGGATCTTGAGTAGTCTTTTAGGATCTTGAGATTGGGTAGATTAGGATGTTTCTAGGTTTGATTCATGATGTTTAGGGCTAGATCTTCTTATATCCCTTCTTGTTTAATGTTCTTAATGCTAAACCTAGCTTGAAAAAGTAGATTTAGATTATGAGGTATTTCATGAACACCAAGTGTTTGATGAAATGCCAAGATGAATTAAACAAGAGATTTACATTCCTAGCCTATGACAATAGTTGTCTAGGGTGCATTTTTGGTTGATCTTGTTGATTTAAACTTAATGCTCATTAATCATTGTTCCACAAATGACCATTTTGCTAATGGGATTAATGATTAGTGAAGTGATTAATTGCTTGAAAGAGAGTTAGTCAAGTCTAGGATCTCTTGCCTAGGGGTCAGCTTAATTGAGTAAATGAACATCATGAGTTGAACTTGGGACTTCTTATATCAATAACCCTATCTCTAGATTCGCTTTTGCTTATTGAATTTACAATCTTGCTTAGTGTTTTGTTTAGTTCTAAATCGGTTACTTAACAACAAACTCTTTTAGCTTAAATTACTCTAGAATCTTGTATTTTTAGTGATTAGGAGATTTCCCAATAAGGTTCGATACCTCTTATGCTACAATTGCATTTAGAGAATTGACTCTAGAGACTTGCAAAAAGTCTTGTATCAATAGGCATCCCATTCCCAGGCTTGATGACATGCTAGATGAGCTCAATGGAGCAACAATCTTCTCAAAAATTGATTTAAGAAGTGGATATCATCATGTGAGAATGAAAGAAGGAGATGAGTGGAAAACGGCGTTTAAAACTAAACAAGGTTTGTATGAATGGCTGGTTATGCCATTTGGACTCACTAACGCCCCAAATACATTCATGAGACTCATGAACCATATCTTAAGGCCATACATCTGTAAGTTCGTAGTAGTCTATTTTGATGATATCTTGATCTATAGTACCTGTCTTGAAGTTCATTTGCAACATCTAGAACAGGTTCTAAAAGCGCTTCGGCTAGAAAACCTTTATGCAAACTTAAAGAAGTGTACCTTTTGCACTGATCAAGTTGTATTCTTAGGATTTGTTGTAAGTTCACAGGGTTTGAAAGTCGATAAAGAAAAGATAAAAACGATACAAGATTGGCCAACTCCAACTACGATTGGACATGTGAGGAGTTTCCATGGATTGGCTAGCTTCTACAGAAGATTTGTGAAGGATTTTAGTACCGTTGCTGCACCCCTGACTTCGGTGATTAAAACGAATGTGGAATTCAAATGGGGACAAGCACAAGAGGATGCATTCAACAAGCTCAAAGACAACCTCATACATGCACCTGTTTTGATACTTCCTAACTTTGAGAAAACTTTTGAGTTTGAATGTGATGCTTCTGGTACAGGCATAGGAGCTGTCCTAACTCAAGGAGGAAAACCAGTAGCATACTTCAGCGAAAAACTCAGTGGAGCTTCACTCAACTATCCAATTTACGATAAAGAGCTATATGCTTTAGTAAGATCTCTTGAAACTTGGCAACACTATCTACTGTCCAAAGAGTTTGTTATTCATACAGATCATGAGACGCTCAGGCATCTAAGAGGACAAACTACGCTAAAGAAGAGACATGCTAAGTGGCTTGAGTTCGTAGAAACTTTTCCCTACGTAATCAAGTACAAGAAAGGAAAGGAGAACATTGTAGATGATGCTTTATCAAGGAGGCACGCTTTAATCAGTACGATGGAGGCTAAGATCATGGGTTTTGAGCATATTAAGAGCTTATACGAAACTGATCCAGATTTTCAAGAAACCTTCAAAGAAACAAGCAAGGCTGCTCGTGGAGCATTCTATCAACATAATGGGTTCTTGTTCAAAGATAAAAGGCTGTGCATTCCTCAAGGATTAATGAGAGAGCTGCTGATTGGAGAAGCTCATGGAGGAGGCCTTATGGCACATTTTGGACGAGACAAGACTTTGAGTGTGCTTATAGAGCATTTCTACTGGCCGCACATGAAAAGAGATGTGGAGAGGTTCTGTGCCAAGTGCATCACTTGCCTAAAGGCAAAATCCAGGTCACATCCTCATGGTTTATATATGCCTTTGCCTATTCCTAACCTGCCTTGGGTAGACATCTCTATGGACTTTGTTTTAGGTCTGCCAAAGATCAACCACAAGGATTCTATCTTTGTAGTTGTAGACAGGTTCTCAAAAATGGCTCATTTCATTCCGTGCAACAAGACTAATGACGCTACTCAAACTGCTGATCTCTTTTTCAAAGAAGTAGTGCGTTTACATGGAGTGCCAAGAACAATTGTATCAGATCGCGACACTAAGTTCCTAAGCCATTTCTGGAAAACTTTGTGGGGAAAGTTGGGAACCAAGTTGCTTTTCTCAACTACTTGTCACCCCCAAACAGATGGTCAAACTGAGGTAGTAAATCGTACTCTATCTACTTTGCTGAGAGCAACGGTTGGTAAGAATCTAAGGAACTGATTATCATGCTTACCTTTCATTGAATTTGCTTATAATCATTCTAAGCATTCTGGTACTAAATTTTCTCCTTTTGAGATTGTCTATGGGTTTAATCCAGAAACTCCAATAGATCTTATATCTCTACCCGAGCTGTTTATTCTAGTGAAGGAGAAGCCAGAGCAGATTTTGTGAAGAAGCTTCATCAAAAAGTCACAAATAATCTGGAAGAAAACACCGAGAAGTACAAACAACAAGCTGATAAGCACCGAAAGGAGGTCACATTTGAACCAGGAGATTGGGTTTGGTTGCATATAAGGCATGAGAGATTTCCAGACAAGAGGAAATCCAAGCTCGCACCACGAGGAGATGGACCCTTTCAAGTGCTAGAAAAGATCAACGATAATGCTTACAATCTTGACCTGCCAGGTGAGTTCACTATATCTCACACCTTCAATGTTACTGATTTAGCTCCTTTTTATGCAGATTTACCTGTTCTGAGGTCAGAACCTTCTCAAGAGGGAGGAGATGATGAGGACATCGATACAAGCTCAGTTGGATTCGAAGAAGAAGCTGCCCATATAGCAACTATGGAACAAACACCAAGAACAAGATCAGGAACAAGACGTGTTAGAGAACAGTTTATCAAGTCTATGAAAAGCCTCATCACCAAAGAAGTGCAAGAGGACGTGCAAGAACTACACAAGACTCATACAGCACCATTCTTGCCGGTTCTTCAAGAAAATAAAGAATTTGCTATCTTCACCATTACAAAGAAAATTCAAGAGGCCCAAAGAAGTCACTAAATGGGTATGTGCTCCATTTGTGCTCTTTTTCCCTTGACCAAGTTTTGTCCCAATGGGTTTTCTTGGTAAGGTTTTTAATGAGGCAAATGGTTCACATTATCATTGGCCCATTTAGTTGATTTTCCTCAAGCCCAGCAACAAAGGATTCGACCATGGAGAGTTCAAGAGCCAATTTCGAATTTCAAGCTATGTTTTAATGTTGTCTCTTTCTCTCTCCTTCATGCAGACTTGTTGCTTCTCTTTTTATGTATTGTGTAACTCATTTTCGAACCCAAAGTTTTTGTTGAGTAATTTTGAGAGTTTCTCTCTTTAATATTTATGTGAAAGAAATATTTGTCTTCTAAACTTCTTGTGTGCGATTCCTTGAAGCTTAGAGTGTATCAGACTTATCATAGATCATTTCACCGATCTGTGTGGCGTCTCTCGATCCTTTTTTATCCATTTCACCCACTTGAATCTGTTGAGAGTGACCTTAGTCCAGCAACAGCTTCACCATCGATTCACTACACTTCATCATCACCTCCTTCGAATATGTTGAGAGTGACCTTAGTCCAGCAACAGTTTCTCCATCCATCTATCCCTTTAGGCTCCAACTCGTTTGGTTCCTATATCAGCTCCTCTTCGCCGCTATCGAATGATCTTGTGTTGGACGATGCATAAACTGAGATAAACGGTTCACAGCATACGCAATATCGAGACGAGTGAACGCAAGATACTGCAAACTTCCAACAAATCTACGATAATCTGAAGGATCAAGGAGAGAAGTACCCGAGTGTAAGGTGAGTTTCGGTGAAGAAGCCATCGGTGTTCCCACTGGTTTGGCATCAAGCATGTTGTATCGATGAAGCAGATCTAGGATATATTTTTGCTGAGACAAATGAAGTCCATCGTCTGTTCTTTTTGCTTCTATCCCAAGGAAATAGTTGAGATCTTCTGGATCTCTGATGGAAAATCGTTCTGCTAGCTGATATATCATGATTTTTACCTCTTTTAGGCCATGATATAAGTCCTTTTTATAGAGTCTTTCTAGTGTTTTGTAGTTCTTTAGAGTCTTTTACAGGTCTTAGCACGTTTGGAGCACTATTGGAACTATTGGAGCTTTTTGGAAGAGTTTGGAGCAGAAGCTGAAGTCGTGTTGCTGAGTACCTGATTTCACGACAAGCATCGATCGATACCCCCTGGTATCGATCGATACTCTTCGAGGCTGACACGACATGCGACTTTAATGAAGAGTTGAAGAATTGCAACTTGGTCCAGAAGTCTTTAATAATTACAAGAAGACCCAATTCGTGTTTTAGATTATTTATAGGATTTTTACAGCCACTTGTAGGCTAAGCTTGATTTTTTTATACTTTGGTTTGAGACAAGTCTGAATCTCCCTTCGTCCGAGATTAGATCTCAAAACCTTTTGTTACTCTTATATTTTATTGATGATTTATTCAAACATGTTGATTGTTTCATTCTCCATGTCTGAGTATATCCACTTTAGGTTTAGGGTTTTCTCATAGGGATTTCTTTGAATGCTAGGTTGATTATCTGTTTAGGATTCATAATCTGAATTAGTTCTTCGCCTTAGGTTGTTCTCAAAGCTAATTCTAGGTTGACGAATCTGGAACTTAGATCTTAGGATAATTGATTAGGCACGACAGTGCGATTAATTACCTGATAGAACCTAGGGTGAGCAAATTGATTATTCGCAAAGAGATTTGGTTTAATTGATTTGTGAACATATCAAACTCGATATTATAGCTGATTTATTCTTAGGAATTTGCAAAGAGATTTGGGATTCAGAAGTTTAGATTTAGATAGCTTTCGCAACGAGAGTTGGTTAGCTATACTTTAGTGATTTGAGTTCAAGAACCGCGCTAAATCTGAATCATGTTAGTTAGTTTGTCTGCATTCATTGATTTCCTGAGAAATACCCTGGGCCTATATTCTCTCCATTGATTTACAACCCTTTTAATTTCTGCACTGTTTTCAATTACATCTGTTTCACTTAGCGTAATTCAGCATCTAGAATCTATTGTGTGTTTCTGTGAGTCCTTGTGTTCGACCCCTAGCTATACTACGACAACTGCTTTAGTACTGTTAGGGTATTAATTTGAGCATATCAAATATGGCGCCGTTGCCGGGGACTCAATTCGCCATTAGATTTTAGCTAAGAAATTAGTCTAAATCGCCTGAGTATCGATCGATACCCTATTGATTTGATTTTATTGAGTCAAAAACTTGTTGGAGATAATGATCTTGTGCTTGAACCTATTGATTTGATTTTGTTTTTGAGTGCACAGTGTTACAGGATCAGTTCTAGATCGACTAATGAAAAATCCAAAGTCTGACCAGTTGACTAGAAAACATCCATGTCTCCAGCAGAGTT
>PKML01061405.1:109534-239438 GCA_002933935.1 Eutrema yunnanense
TAGGTGAGCAAATTGATTATTCGCAAAGAGATTTGGTTTAATTGATTTGTGAACATATCAAACCTGATTTTAAAGCTGATTTAGACTTTAGGATTCGCAAAGAGATTTGGAATTCCTAGGATTTAGATTTAGATAGTTTTCGCAACGAGAGTTGGTTAGCTATATTTTAGTGATTCGAGTTCAAGAACCGTGCGTAATCTGAATCTTGTTAGTTAATTTAGCTGCATTCATTGATTTCCTGAGAAATACCCTGAGCCTATATTCTCTCCATTGATTTACAACCCTTTTAATTTCTGCACTGTTTTCAATTACATCTGTTTCACTTAGCGTAATTCAGCATCTAGAATCTATTGTGTGTTTCTGTGAGTCCTTGTGTTCGACCCCTAGCTATACTACGACAACTGCTTTAGTACTGTTAGGGTATTAATTTGACCATATCACTAGCATCTCTAGTATTTTTTCGATCTTTGTTTTACTGCTTCATGTGACTAGTATATCATCCACGTACACCAATAGATAGATGAGATCATCACCAAGTCGTAGCTGAGATCCTTCACCTGAAAGTGAGCGGGAAAAAATTTCACAGAAACCTTGTTAGTGTTGCAGAGGCGTTAAAAAGAGATGAGGTTTTTGTGAATATGAGGAACACATAGGACATTATGTAAGTTTAAAGGTCTAGAAGGTGAAGGTAAGGATTGTGAACCAATATGCGTGATGGAAAGACCTGAGCCATCACCAATTAGAACTGTGTCATCACCATGATATGGTTGATGGAGAGCTAGATTGTTGAGATCACTCGTCATGTGATGTGTGGCTCCACTGTCCATGAGCCAGGGGGAAAAAAGGAACCTGCAGTTGGCTGTGTCATTTGAGTGTTGGGAATCGCAGACTGATGGTGAGCGAATTGTGGACAGCTAAATCTGCTACATAGCCATCGGGAATCTAACCTCATGTTTGACCCATTGTAGTAAGCTTTCTTTCGCTTTTGAAGTCAATCGCCAAATAGGAAATGGAGCTCTCCCTCGATCATCTACATGCAAATCTTTCCAAGAACAAAATTTTGCAATATCTAATCTTGACTTTACTGTGTCTTTCGATCTGTCTTTAACATTCATAACAATTACATGGTGTTATCGAAAAAATTCTTCTCGATATGCATCACATCAAGATTGTGTCGTAGCGTCAGATCGGTCCAGTACGGTAGCTCCCAAAATATGCTTTCTTTATGCCAATTATGCCACTCCCCATAGCCGTCCACTTTATATTCATGACCATTTCCACCGACTTCAGATGTTTTGGGTGGTTATGCATGCCTTATACGCTCAAATAAAATTTGTTCGCCAGTTAAAGATTGTGGTGGGTAGTCGTTCAATGCGTGCTTTCCCTTCAAAATTTTTATTTTATTCTTCCGTAACGAATGACTTACAGGAATAAATCTTCTGTGACAGTCAAACCAACATGTCTTCCTACCAGCCGAAAGATAAAAAGCATTTGTATCATTCATACAAATAGGACACAATAGTCTTCCATGTGTCGTCCATCCCGATAACATACCATATGCTGTAAAATCGCTTATAGTCCACATTAGAACAGCTTTCAGGTTGAAATTTTGATCTAATGACACATCATATACCTCAATTCCGTTATACCATAACTCCTTTAACTCGTCGATCAATGGTTGTAGGAAAAAATCAGACTTGCTCGTGGATGATTTGGTCCCGAATTCAAAATCGTCAAAAACAAATACTCAATATTCATGCACATATGTGGCGGTAAGTTGTATGGAGTCATGATCACATGCCACAATGAGTGATTTTTTGACATACCAAAAGGATTAAAACCGTCAGTACATAACCCAAGATATATTTTTCGCATTTCTTCTGCAAACGTAGGATGCAAATATTGGAAATTCTTCCACTCCGCCGCATCAGATGGATGACACATTACTCCGTCTTTTGAATCATGCTCAACATGCCATCTCATCGATGATGTAGTCTTCTCTGATTGGTACATTCTCTTCAATCTGTCAGTGATAGGTAAATACCACATACGACTAAACGGGATTTTAGTTCGTCCCTCACTAGCCTTATATCTTGTTTTGCACAGAACTTGCAATGCTCCAACTTCTCATCTTCGTTCCATAAGAGCATACAATTATCTATACATACATCAAATGTATGGTACGTCAATCCTAGCTTCCGCATCAAAGTTTATGTCTCGTAGTACGAACTAGGTGCTTGATTTCCCTCTGGTAAATACTCCGTAAATAATCCAGACCATGATTCCATACAGCTTTCAACCATATTATGGTTGATATGCTCAAATTAATACCCTAAAAGTACTAAGCAGTAGTTGCAGTAAAGTAGGGGTCGAACACAAGGACTCACAGAGATCACACAATATATTAAATAGATTCGAATTAAGCTAAACCAAAATATGTAATTGAAAGAAATGCGTAAATTAAACAAGTTGTAATTCGATTGGAAGAAAGATAGGTTCAGGGTATATCTCAGGAAATCAATGAATGCAGATAAACTAACTAGTCAGGATTCAGATTTAGCGCGGTTCTTGAACTCAAATCACTAAGATATAGTTAACCAACTTTCGTTGCGAAAACTATCTAAATCTAAATCCTAGAAATTCCAAATCTCTTTGCGAATCCTAAAGTCTAAATCAGCTTTTTAAATCAGGTATGATTTGTTCACAAAACAACTAAACCAAATTCCCTTGCGAATAGTTATTTTGCTCACCTTATATTCTATCAGGTAATTAATCGCACTTTTGCGCCTAATCAATTATCCTAAGATCTAAATTCCAGATTCGTCAACCTAGAATTAGCTTTGAACACAACCTAAGGCGAAGAACTAATTCAGATGGTGAATCCTAATCAACTAATCAACCTAGCATTCAGAGAAAACCCTTATGAGAACCCTGAACCTAAAGTGGATATACTCAGACATGGAGAATGAAAATAACATGATTGAATAGATCATCAAAGAAAATAATAGAAAACAGGAGTTCAGATTTGTCTCTCTAAAAACCAAAGTAGAATAAAGAGTAATGAAAACATAAAGAAAGCGTAGCCACCAAAGTAACCTAATTATAAAGCTAAAAACACGTTTTGGAGCTTTTGGTAATTATTAAAGTCTTCTGGACCAAGTTGCAGAGTCTTTAAACTTGTAAAATCACGTTTTTTCCCGTCTGCAGTTGGTGTCGGTCAATACTGGAATGGTGTCGGTCGACACCAGTACACTGTGCTCGCCAGACTGGACTGTCTTCACGAAAACTGGCATAACTTACGATCGCACCGTTGGAATGGCCTTAAACCACTTCCAAATAAAATCTAATTCATTGATCTGTCTTGTGTCCAAATTTGAGCTCAATCCATCGGTGGTAAGTTTTTCAACGAATGACAAACTTCTGGCGTCTATGCATGACTCTGCATCTCCATATGCTACAAAATGCTCCAGAATGCTTCAATATCTCCAATTAAGCTCCAAACGTACCTAAACCTGTAAAAGACTCTAAAAGACTCCAAAATACTATAAAGACTCCATAAATAGGACTTATATCATGGTCTAAAAGGGGTAAAATCCATGCTATATTAACTCCCCCAGACTTAGCATTTGCTTGCCCTCAAGCAAATAGAAGACTAAACCAGAGAAAGAGGTTTGAAAACGTAGAGACTCACCTGTTCATGAAACGCTGCAATGACCCTTTTTCCAAGCACCCAAATGTCACCTAACCAGTTTTCGATCTAACCACCATGTACTTCTCCGTAGACATTCGCAGTTTCCCAGACTACACACATTATTTCACAGCATCGTTCAATCAAGCCATCTTCGCCAGTTTCATCGTTGTGATTAATACCAAGAACCTTCTAGATTCTTTCCCATACATTATCATGACAAGGAACCCCCCCTTTTCACACTTTCTGGAATTATTTCTCTCCCCCAGACTTATTTCTTATTATGTTTCTTGCATATGCTTATTAAGGTTCGAGACGCAAGTATTGATGGTGTTTGCCATCGAATCCCCGGTTCTTCCCTCAAAAGTAATCAAAGGTGTAGGCGAATAATGGTATCACATGAAATTTTCCTAACCTCGCTTTCATCTTTGTGTGATCATATCCTCTGAAGTAGAATAATGGGATCGCTGGAAATTTTCCTAACCCTAATCATCTCATCTTTTAATGCATCTTATTAATTAACTTGTAACAGGGAGAGAAATACCATTACTTTAAACACGTGGGTTCCTTTGTTAGATACGAATGATGAATCAAGCTCTATGGATACTAACCACATCGATGAAGTGCAAAAATTTGGCTCAGGCTTTAAAGAATTTTGCTAGAAACATGAGTGTCTTCTAGTTAACTGGTCAGCCTTTAAATTTTTCATTAGTCGATCTAGAACTGATTCTGCAACAATGGTCACTTAGAAGCAAGGTCAGATCAATGGATTTAAGAAAAAGATCACAGTCTCCAACAAAGTTTTGACTCAATAAAACAACGAATGACTCAAAAACGACTGACTCTAAGAAAAACAAAAACAAAGTCAGCGACTACCTCCCCCAGACTTAAACAACACTGTCCCCAGTGTTATCCAGCCTAAGGTTGGTGAAAGAAAACAAATGAACCAAGTGGATTGTGAAAATCGCCAATCTTACCTGTGAAGGTGATGAGTGTCGATCGATACAGACTGGTATTGATCGATACCAGCTGTATGTCGACACACTAATTTCAAATCAGTGGCATCGAGTTGCTTAACCCAGGGAAAGTGATCTGAAGTGTTAGAAGTAAGCACTGTTAGGAACACTCACAAACAGGTTAATAGCAACAAGATAATCAAACATAAATCCATGAGTTCAAATGCAAAAATAAAGCTAACATATGTTCAAAAGAAACGAATAAGAAAAAGAAAACAAACGTGAAGATAGAAGAAGACTAATCCTATGTCGCCTCGGAATCGCCATCAGCATCAGGATCATCAACGGGAGAAGGATTAACCGGAGCCTGCGAGGTTCCAGGCTGCCCGCACGGTGTCGATCGACACCGCATAGTATCGGTCGACACTTGTTGACTAATTCCTATATATCTCCGCGACTGTGGTATCGATCGACACGGATTGGTGTTGATCGATACTCCTCTTCTTAATCTGCTTCACGTGAAGACACAAGACACAATACTAAAAATAAAAACAAAAATAAAAACGTATGTACAGACTCACCAGTGGGTTGCCTCCCACCACGCGCTTGTTTTACGTCACGAGCTTGACTTTACGGATGATCAGTCAGGAGAGGAATGAGAACTTGCTCCGAAACAAGCTCCATAATTAGACATCGCCAGCTTCAGAGTTCTGCCCTTCATGCTCTCTACAAACTCTTGTCCTTTCTCTTTCAGCTCCGAAGTGAGAATAACTCTAGCCTTGGAGAATGGTTTCGAAGTTCCCTTGCACTTCACCTTATATTTAATTGAATATCCATCGCACTTCTGAGGGGTTAAAGTCACATGGGGAACACTTTGTAGTCCTTTGCTCGTCACCTTCTTCTTTGCCTTAGCTGTTTTGACGTCTTTCTTGGTGATGACAGAAGGACTATCTAGAACGTCGATGGCATTAGGTCCGTCAGGAGGCTCTTCCAAAATATCAACTACCAACGTCTCTCCTGGAACAACAGTGATGCAAGAGATATGTGTGGGAGTTCCTCTAGGGATGGCTTTGTAGTACACCTCCTTGTCAATGTATGAGAACGAGATGTGCTTGATGGGTGTGTCCATAATGGCACCAACCGTAGCCATGAACGGTCTTCCAATAATCAATTGCGTACGAGATTGTGCGCTCATCTCCACAACCTTAAAATCAGTAGGAACCAGGCAATCTCCTACGTTAACCAGCAAATCAGGGATTGTTCCATATGGAAGTGAGGTGGAACTGTTCGCGAATGTGATAGATGACATGGGAGATCGAATATCAGCTCCCAATCTCTCTGCAATTGCCCTTGACATGACATTGACGCTAGCCCCTGAATCAACGAGAGACTCTTTGAATTCAACTCCAGAGATGGAGCATGGAACGGAGAATATTCATGGGTCTTCCCTCTTGGTCAACTGCCTCAGCGGTAGTGACTTGCTTCTGGCTTTGAGGAAGAGTGCCTTAATCTCGTCCTCAGTTTCTCTGCAATCTCGGAAGTGACTCAGCAGAGGCATGTACTCTAGAGCTTCTTCAAAAGTCAGTGTGTGTGGAATTCTTCGTACCATCTTCTCAAAGCCAAGCAGCTGCTTTGGAGAAATGGGGTCTTTGAGGAAGAGTGCCTTAATCTCGTCCTCAGTTTCTCTGCAATCTCGGAAGTGACTCAGCAGAGGCATGTACTCTAGAGCTTCTTCAAAAGTCAGTGTGTGTCGAATTCTTCGTACATCTTCTCAAAGCCAAGCAGCTGCTTTGGAGAAATGGGGTCTCTGAGGTGTCTGGGTGTTATGGGGTATGGCACCTTAGGTTTGTAAACCTTTTCTGCACTCAACTCGGGTTTCGGTTCAGCAACTGGACTGGTATCGACCAACACAGGGGTGGTGTCGATCGATGATTTTGCTCTGGAATCGTCCCTGGCAGAACTTTGGACGGGTGTCGATCGATACAAGAGAGTATCGGTTGACACAAGAGTGGTGTCCGAAATCTCATCGTCATCCTCGGCAAGATTGACCAAAATCCTTGCGGTTGAGCTCTTCTGCACTCCTGGGTGTACCTCTCTTCCACTCCTCGAAGGGATAGCAGTGACGTGTTCGTTCTGTGAATGACCCACCAGTTCCTTGACAGTTGATGCAGTTTGAACTACCTGAGTTTCCAGCATCTTCTGCTGAATATTAATAGCGTCGATCCTACCACTCAGATCGTTGTACAGGACATCAATCTTCCCATTGAATTCCACAGTTAGCTTCTGCTGTCCTTGAAGGAGTTGTTCAAACATAGATTCAATATTGCTCTCAGAAGTTTTGGGTGGTGTGGATGGACATTGAGACTTTTGATCTTGAAATCCATATCCACCAACGTAGTTAACATGTTCCACTGCATCTTTTTGAGCAAAACGAACAGCCTTCTACTGCCTGCCCATCAACAAATTATGCACCGAATCCAGCTTGGCCTGAATCCCAGCAATATGTGGTCCATTAGCTACACCAGCGAGCCTCTTCCGCTCAAAGTCTACATTCTTGGTGCTATTGCTAGACGACAAGTTCTCAATAAGCACATAGGCGTCATCAGGATACCTGGTTTTGAAATTCTCATTGCTCGCAGCATCCAAGGTCATCTGATACCTCCAATCAATCCCTCTGAAGAAGTAACCCAGCAGCTGAACATCAGAGTACCCATGATGTGGACAATCTCTCTGATACGACCTAAATCGAATCCACGCAGCCTTAAATCCCTCAATTGCTTCCTGAGAAAAGTGAGAGATCTTGTTCCTGAGCTCCTCGGATCTCGCATCATCAAAAAAATTGTTCAGGAACGCGTTCTTTGTCTCCTCCCAAGTAGTCAACGAACCAGGAGGCAACTGCTTCAACCAGTACGTAGCTTCTCCACCAAGAGAGTATGGGAAAAGCTTGCAGAAGAGGTAATCATAGGACACTCCATTGCATTTGATGCTTGTAACCAAATCCTCAAACCTCTCAATGTGATCCATAGGTTGTTCATGAGAAAGACCATGAAAAAGATGCTGAGCCACAAGAGTGAAGTATGTAGGTTTCAGCTCAAAGTCATTCCTTTGAAAAGCAGGAGGGCGAATCGCTGATCGATTGGCATAGAACTGATCAGGCATGTTGCACTCACCAATCGTCCTACCGCGATTAATCACAGCGTTCCCTGCATTCACAGCAACTGCAGGGACAATGATATTTCCAGCTTCATCAAGTCGATGCCCTCTCTCATTGCACAATTGACCCTCTTGGTCTCTCAAAGCAGTATCCTGAATCAAAATCATTGGATCGTTCATCTCTGATGGTTTCTTTGCTTTCTTGTTTGCACGTTCCAAAGTTGCTAGCTGCTCGTTTGACTATTCAACTAACGGAGTGTTCTTGTTCCTTCTGGTTTCACGAAGAGGCATGCACCTTAAACACAAAAGTCAAGAACGTAAATAACTGAAACACACGACGGGTATCGACCGATACCACAAGGGTGTCGATCGATACTCAACGATTTAGACGAAATTTTAAGCTAAAATCTAATGGCGAAATTGAGTCCCCGACAATGGCGCCAAATTTAATATGCTCAAATTAATACCCTAAAAGTACTAAGCAGTAGTTGCAGTAAAGTAGGGGTCGAACACAAGGACTCACAGAGATCACACAATAGATTAAATAGATTCGAATTAAGCTAAACCAAAATATGTAATTGAAAGCAATGCGTAAATTAAACAAGTTGTAATTCGATTGGGAGAAAGATAGGTTCAGGGTAATTCTCAGGAAATCAATGAATGCAGATAAACTAACTAGTCAGGATTCAGATTTAGCGCGGTTCTTGAACTCAAATCACTAAGATATAGTTAACCAACTTTCGTTGCGAAAACTATCTAAATCTAAATCCTAGAAATTCCAAATCTCTTTGCGAATCCTAAAGTCTAAATCAGCTTTTTAAATCAGGTTTGATTTGTTCACAAAACAACTAAACCAAATTCCTTTGCGAATAGTTATTTTGCTCACCTTATGTTCTATCAGGTAATTAATCGCACTTTCGCGCCTAATCAATTATCCTAAGATCTAAATTCCAGATTCGTCAACCTAGAATTAGCTTTGAACACAACCTAAGGCGAAGAACTAATTCAGATGGTGAATCCTAATCAACTAATCAACCTAGCATTCAGAGAAAACCCTTATGAGAACCCTGAACCTAAAGTGGATCTACTCAGACATGGAGAATGAAAACAACATGATTGAATAGATCATCAAAGAAAACAATAGAAAACATGAGTTCAGAGTTGTCTCTCTAAAAACCAAAGTAGAATCAAGAGTAATGAAAGCGTAAAGAAAGCGTAGCCACCAAAGTGGCTGAAAACATAATTATAAAGCTAAAACACGTTTTGGGGCTTCTGGTAATTATTAAAGTCTTCTGGACCAAGTTGCAGAGTCTTTAAACTTGTAAAATCACGTTTTTTCCCGTCTGCAGTTGGTGTCGGTCGATACTAGACTGGTGTCGGTCGATACTGGACTGGTGTCGATCGACACCAGTACACTGTGCTCGCCAGACTGGACTATCTTCACGAAAACTGGCATAACTTTCGCTCGCACCGTTGGAATGGCCTGAAACCACTTCCAAATAAAAGCTAATCCATTGATCTGTCTTGTGTCCAAATTTGAGCTCAATCCATTGGTGAGAAGTTCTTCAACGAATGCCAAACTTCTGACGTCTCTGCATGACTCTACATCTCCATATGCTACAAAATGCTCCAGAATGCTTCAATATCTCCAATTAAGCTCCAAATGTACCTAAACCTGTAAAAGACTCCAAAATACTATAAAGACTCGATAAATAGGACCTATATCATGGTCTAAAAGGGGTAAAATCTATGCTATATCAATGGTCTGACTTAATGTTCATGAACCGAGCAGCCAAAGATAACTTTGATTGACCTTCACGACAACCATCATAAAGTGAAGTATTTGCAGCATCTAACATGTCATAAAATCGTTTTGCATCTTGGGTAGGTTCTTCATGAACATGATCATATCCACTTTCATCATGTTCATGATGATTAAATGGCGTAGCACCATGAAATGCATCATTCACCATCCTAGCATATACATTCCCCCAATCATATGTTGTTGGTTGATGATTACCACTAGTATAATCTACATTATCATATTGACTATTTGATCCTCCCCCAACCACATCATAATCTTCACCATGTTCACACCATACATAATATCATGGCATAAATTCTCTACTATGAAAATTTTTCGAAACTGTATTTCCTTGCAAAAATTTGGAATTAGCAAAATTTACCTCCACTACTTTGCGCTAGTGGCTGACTATTAGCAAAATTCATGAACTGATCTACCCCCGCCAAGAATTCAATGGAGATATTATTTGTGTGTGGATCGATTCTATTATACATCCACTCTCGTGATGAATTCCACATTGTTTTTTCTTGTGACTCACTCGTTTTTTTTTTTTTTTTGACTCGCTTGTTTTCTTATAATGTTTTTCGTTGTATGCAAATGTGGAGTGTGGGTTACTATATTTATTGAAAAATTTTGTGACTCTTTTGCGATCAAAACAATCAGTCACAAAAATTTGGTGTACCAAACCAACTCTCATTCTTTCCACGTTTTATACCAACTTTTCCCGACCACGTTTTCCAAAATATTCGGTTACAAATCAGTCGCAAAAATAGGACAACTTTTGCGACTACATTTGTTCGTCACAAAATTGGGACTACATTTGCGACCACATTTGTCAGTCCCAAATTTGGGACTACTTTTGCGACCACATTTTCAGACTTACAAATTAGTCGCTAATTCGTCGTACTTTCCGACTCTTTTGCGACCATAAACAATTCGTCGACAAACAGTCGTTAAACAGTCGCAAATAGGCGACTCTTATATGACTAATATCGTTCGTCGTTAATTTGCGACTAATTTGCCTCTGATTTAAGAAGAGTCGCAAAAGGGTCGCAAATTGGTCACAATTTCGTCGCAAAATTTTGCGATAAAAAAAAGAGTCGCAAACTGTGGTCGCAAAAACTGTGACGAAAGCTACTTATAGGGCGTTGTGAGCATAGACGAATCTTGAACGAGTTAATGCGTTACCTCATGCGCGGCCAGAGAAGAAAGCTACTGGTCGAGTAGGTCGGTAACAGTTGGTTAGTTTCGCGAGAGCGACCTAATCATATATCCGTGATTTGAGTTCCAAGAGTTTACTAGAGTCAATTTTCATAAGAGTTTATTTATGTGATTTGAATCGATCATATCCCGTAGATATCCTTTTCACTCGACGTTAGTTTTTATTACTTTGCATTCATCTAGAAATCGTGACAATTTTTCCAAAAAACCCTTTTTTGTCTTAGACTTCGTTTACTAATTCTGGTTCTAAGGTTTTGCAGGTAAGCGTGGATTCTCTGTGGATCGACACCCTAAGTAATACATCGCACTGCTGTGCACTTGCAGATAACTAGGTTTACAAATTTATAATATGAAGCCTGTGCACTTGCAGATAACTAGGGTTACAAATTTATAATATGAAGCCGCGAGTAAACCCTAGTAGCATCAAGTTTTTGGCGCCGTTGCCGGAGAATCCAATCGTCTTCACCTGCACAATCTCGGAGGTTAATAAATCGACTCTAAAACAATTTTTTCTTTTAAATTTTTGGTTTTGTTTTTCTTTGTTTCAGTTATAAAGTTTGGTGCGAGATCGCTCTAATCGCTATCGTTTGACCGATCGACCAACTACTCTCAATGACGTTTGAGAGCATCACTTAATACTGAGATGATTCTTCAAAGAACAATAACAAAAACTTTTTGTTTTCATAAAAGAAATATATTTAAAGTCACAAATTTATTAAAAATTATTGATTTGATTGTTTGAATAAATAATAAGAAAACATATATCTTTAGACATTTTAGTATAAGTTCCATTTAACTTCTTTTACAAAACGTGTATACAAAGAACAAAAAAAAAATCAAATGCAACATTTAGATGCAAAAAAACTGATTTTAGTAGTGAACATCAAGATATTGAGAAAAAGCTGCTGCAGCTAAATGTTGAAACTAGAGGTCAAATATAAAATTTAAAGCGTGGAGGAATTATATAAATCACAATCTAGATTATGTAAGATTTTGACACGTACTTAATATTAAAAACATAGTAATATAAGATAAGGATAACAATACAATAAAAAAGGGGGAAAATGCCAAAAAATACTTCAATTATTTAATTTTTGCCAGAAATTCACACAAACTTTTTGCGTTGCCAGAAACACACACAAACTATTTTTTCGATCCATAAAAATACCCAAATTTTTTAAAGTTCCATTTTCCCCCCTACGATTTCACGTCCGTTAACAGACATAACAGAATCGATAAACGGCATTAAATTTCTGTGGGGAAAAATGCCAAAAAATACCTCAACTATTTAATTTTTGCCAGAAATCCACACAAACTTTTTGCGTTGCCAGAAACGCACACAAACTATTTTTTCGATCCATTAAAATACCCAAACTTTTTAAAGTTCCATTCTCCCCCTACGGAAAAGAGTCTAGAAAGTTCTTGGCATTGATCACATCGATGAAACTGGCGATGATGGCTTTATTTGAATGATGCTGTGAAATAATGTGTGTACTCTGGGGAGCTGTGGATGTCTACGGAAAAGTACATGGTGGTTAGATTTGGAACTGGTTAGGTGATATGTGGAGCACTAAGAAAAAAATCATTGCAATGTTTCAAGAACAGGTGAGTCTCCGTGTTTTCAAACCTCTTTCTCTGGTTTGGTTTTCTGTTTGCTTGAGGGCAAACAAATGCTAAGTCTGGGGGAGTTGATATATCATGGTTTTTACCCTTTTTTAGCAATGATATAAGTCTTTTTTATAGAATCTTTCGAGTTTTTTCATAGGCTTTTAGAGTCTTTTCAAGTTTTAGCACATTTAGAGCACAATTGGAGAAGAGTAGCCGTTTTGGGTGAAATCATAGAGGGGAAAATGAAATTTTAAAAAGTTTGGGTATTTTTATGGATCAAAAAAATAGTTTGTGTGCGTTTCTGGCAACGCAAAAGTTTGTGTGGATTTCTGGCAAAAATTAAATAGTTGAGGTATTTTTTGGCATTTTTTCCCACAGAAAATTAACGCCGTTTATCGATTCTGTTATGTCCGTTAATGGACGTGAAATCGTAGGGAGGAAAATGGAACTTTAAAAAGTTTGGGTATTTTTATGGATCGAAAAAATAGTTTGTGCATTTCTGGCAACGCAAAAAGTTTGTGTGGATTTCTGGCAAAAATTAAATAGTTAAAGTATTTTTTGGCATTTTTCCCAATAAAAAAAAGACCCTTTTGCCGTTTTGGGTTCGCGGTTTCAATTGTGATTTGATGTATCACATCTTGTAAACAGGTGTGATTCCAAGAAGGTTGAAGCATTTCCGCATGACTATGACCGTTGCTTCACAAAGTAGGAGACGGCTTGTCTCCTCGACTGAACCATTGACCTAATAAAAAAGTTCCAAGTGAAAGATGAAAAATAATGGTTGGTTGATTATGCAGTCAATTGGCTAAATAGAAAAGTATAATTTTTGGGAATGCTCACCTTACAATTGGTGTAGAATTTGGTGCACAGTTCGGACAAGCTGTAGAGGTACTCGCACAGCACGTTCGGTAACAATGTGGTGCACGCTTCCTCAACCGTCTGCAAATCGTTCACACATGGGGTTGCAACAGTTCATTTTGTTACCAAGAAAAAGAAAGTCAGAATATGAAAATACTATCTAATGAGCATGTCTTTTACCTCAGCAAATCGAAGCAGGCAAAGCCCCAGTGCCCTTTCTTCTGCAAGATCTAATGCTATCTTTCCTGTCTGCAATCAAATAGGTGTTGAAAAATGTGAAAAATCAGTAAGTTTACAAATCCCTGAAACTTTGAATCCCCTTTATTAGAGAATAACATAGATAGAGCTATAAACGACAATGATATGAAATTATAAGTACATTTGAGCTCTAAAAGATACCTTTTTCAGCTCTTCTATGTCTTTCCCAGACATTCTGATGAGTGAGTAGATCCGAGTATGGGTGTAAAGAAGGTAAACAGCTGTTTCCCCCTGCTCAAGACACATGACAAATATAAATAGACATGTGTAGATGACTGCATAATGCAAATATGTAGACTAGCTGCCAAATTCCAGCACCTTGTCACTAAGCATTTGATCATAGCTGAAAGTATAACTTGTTGATCTATTGTTCTTCAGGTCAGCAAACCTTGAAAGAAAATTAAACAAAACCCACAAGTTAGCTGTGGAATGAAAATATAGAAATGGCCACCAACATTTACCACATTTGTTCAGAGCCTTGGTTTACAAAAGTCACCAAAAACCAGAATATACTATATAGAATCCACAATCACCAGCAGTATAATAGAGATGATACTTACTTCAGCGCACCGTATCCAACTGCCTCAGCGGTTTGGTCCAGCTCCTCGAGTGTCCATTTTTTCTCTTTCTCCTCAGCTAACAAGAGAGGAAACATGTAAGGGATGAATAAGACCACATGATAACTGAACAAGCGAATGGTTCAACAAATGCAAAACGTAAACGTTTCTGATGCAAAGTTATATACCACGCTTAATAAGGGCAGCTTTACTGCGAGTCTTGGCCTCATCTAGCAAATCAACTAGGGGGACTATATCTGTATCCCGGCTTCTAAACCGCCTGTTATCTTCTCCAAGGACTACACCAAAGCTAACATGAGTAGCTCTAGGGTAAGCTTTAACAATGGCTGGAAGCCAACCTGCTTTTCTGGCAGCCTGATTCAGAGTAAAAGGATAACCACAGTCACGATTGACCGCTTCAATCAAGACACAACATTTCCAGAGTCATCAAATGTAAAATAAACATCAAACCTACTCCGAATAACCTATCAAAGTGCTCCTGCTGGCCAGCATCTGTTACATATATAATCCACTCAGCTTTCTCTTCATTCAGCCGATACCTGGTCCAGGCAGATTTTGGCATAATATGAAAGTTAATGCTAGGCCACACACTTCAGCAAATACAGACACAAAATTTACCAATATATGAGATTTGTTTCCCAAGGATTGCTACTAAAATCCGGGTTTCATAGACTAATTAACTGAAAGATAACCCACCAAAGAGCAGCCATATCTGTCGTGTCATAGCTAAAACCACCATCTCTCTTGACAAGCATGAGTGGGATCGCGAAGCCTTTGACGTAAATTACACGAGCACCATCACTTTCTTCAACCAACCCCATGCTATTCAATTCCTTGATCACGTTAGGGATGTAAGGTTTGTAAAAGCTTTCTCCCTGCAATGAATCAATGTAATTGTCATTACCCATCCGTGTATCTCTTTTCCATTATGCTTCAAACAATATAGTACGGGTACAGCGATTCCATTACCTTTTCTTCAAGCTCAACTTGAAGGCGCTGAAAAACCTTAGCGGACTCGGTTCGGCTGATTTCACAAATCTTAGCCCAGGGCTTGACGTAAACAGGATCTCCACCCTGCACAGAAGAAACGGGGAAAAAATTAGAAACACTTTTAATAAAAAAAACCTATAAAAAAAACAAAAAGAGAGAGACATGTGAGTAAATTAGATCTTGCAGCAAAAGGGAGATGCATACTGAGACAATGCCAAACAGAAGAACGCAGGGCTAGGGAAAGAGTTATTTACCTGCAGACGAACCACAGCTCGTTGTGCCTTTTCCTTAAAGACAGGATCCTTGTTAAATTTCTCTTTTGATTGTCTGTAGAGTGACTATCAGATGACATGGTAAGTTAGAAACTGAATCGCTTTGGTTCTTCACATAGAGCATAACATTTTGCCAATATGATGTAAGGCAGCTTACCTGAAGATCTCCAATAGTTGTCAGGGCCGCACTATCTGAACCAGGGAATTTCTCAAAGAAGTACTCGATTAGCATGCCAAACTGCAAGTGGGGAGGGGGAAAGCACGGCAATGAATGAAACACATGGTTTAAAGGGTTAAGAAACCATTTGGAGAGCAGAAAAGTAGATACCTGTGTTCCCCAGTCACCAACATGGTTTCTGCGTAGAACTTCAACCGCTGAGAACTCGAGCATGCGAGCTATTGTGTCACCAATGATAGTTGATCTTATATGACCAACATGCATTTCTTTTGCAATGTTGGGAGAGCAAAAATCAACCACGGCTCTCTTAACCGAAAGGGTAGGCGCCCATGTGTCAATTCCATTGATAAGCATATTCTCAATGCTCTGCGGATGGATTAGGAAATAAATTATTTACATGAAGGGATAGAAAATGACTATACAAGTGAGCAATACAAGAGGAGCACCTTGGCCATCCACTCAGCTGATAGTACAACATTGATAAACCCAGGTCCAGTTACAGAGCATGATTCAACCATCTCAGAGGTAGGGAGTTTGTTTAAAAGGTCCTATATGAAAAAAGGGAGCAACAGAAGAGTTATTGAAAAAAAGGAAAAACAAAAACCCGATAAGAAACTACTACAAGACCAGACCATATATACAGCATACAAAAGCCACGAAATTCAAAATACCCAAACAAACCAACCTGTCCAAGAGCTGGAGCATCCTTTGGTTTCTTTCTGGTGGAACATATGTGCATTGCAGTGGTACTGCAAACAAACAGTTTGAGGAAAGAACTTAATCAAACAGAAACAGAAAAGAACTTAATTTTTCGTTGATTAAAGCAAACTAAAGGGATTGAGCACCATTGATAATCTCCAAATTTTTGATTTCGAGCAGTGGATGCTTTAACCAAGGGCTCAACACCAGGCTCATCGGGGACTGTTAATTTCAGAGACGCATCAAAGAGCTTCTCGAGTTGCCGTTTTAGATTTCCCTCGATTTTTTCCTTCTGTTATCGGTAATGAAACGAGAAAGAATAAATTTTTATCTGGATTAAACAAAAAAAAAGAAAAACTCTGACTTACAGCTACCATGGTTGCCATCGACCGTTGCCAACGCAAATCTAAAACGCCGTGCGAGTCTAGTTTACAAAATTACACAGCACAATAAGTACAAACATTAGAAAACCCCGCAAAAATATAACATTCCCACAAACCCATGCTCGAGAGAGAGAAACAGCAATTTACCAGTCAGAGAAGACGAAGACAACTTTGAGAAAACCTATTTCTGGGGAAAGAGAGAAAAAAAAAGGGTAAACTCCCTGAAGCTGAAAAAAAGAGCTAAAATCTCTCCTTTATATTGTGAAATTAGTTTTGTTTTTTTTTAAATGGAAAAATAGGAATTTACGGAAAAACCAGACCATATTCCTCAAATTTACGGTTTGTACATGGGCAAACCCGAAATAAGGAAAATTTCGTATATAAAAATGTAAAAACGCGTTTATGATAATAATAATATGGGACATTAGCTACAATAACCTGTAAAAAACTAGAAATAGCCAAAATAACCTACTTAAATTTTTCAAGATTTTTGAATGATATTTTCCTATATTACCCTTAATACATTATTTTATAATAATAAAAAATCAACTAATTAATTTGCTTATTTAAAAAACAAAAATTAAATAAATAAGAATTCAAATCAACTTCAATAAAATAAATACGGTATTAAATACAAATTAATTGTTTGTTTTAAAAAGGAAACGTTTTAAAGAAAATAAAAGGAAACAATTTTTGAAAAACCATTGACGTTAAAAATACGTGTTCATGTTCTCTTCATATGTAGAGTTCTCCAAATCTTCAAAACAACAAAAATCATCAATTATCAAATCCATCATATGTAGAATTCTCCAAAATCAGTCAACCTTATTATCATCTTGGTGAAATCGTAAGTTATCTTGTCTTTTCTTTTTCGTTTATGTTTTGTGATTTGTGTGTTTTGTTCCTAATATTACTACTTTTTTGTAGATCTATTTGCTTTAATATTACTAATATTACTACTTTTTTGAGTCTACGTGTTTTGATAGATTTCATAGGTAGACTTACGTAAAGTTTACAAACACTCGGTAGACTTGCATAAAGTCTACAAGTTTTTTGCAGACTACAATAGCCAATCTCGCAGACTCTTATTTAGTCTGCGGATATTCGAAAGACATTCATGACGTCTACAAGTTTTCGGTAGACTTCAATAGCCAATCCCACAGACTTATGTTTAGTCTGCAGACATTCGGTAGACTTTCGTCAAGTCTACAAGTCTTGGGTAGACTTCAAAATTTGATAATGCAAACTGATTACAAGTCCACAGAAAGTTGGCAGACATTCATGAAGTCTAAAAATTTTCGGCAGATTTTAAAAAACAATCATGCAGACTTACTTTCGGTTTGCGGATGATCGGCAGACTTGCATGGAGTCTACGTGATTTGGACAGACTTCAAAATATGAGCCGACAGACTTACATTATGTCTGCATATATTAGGTAGACTTGCGTAAAGTCTGCGTGTTTTTGGAAGATTTGAAAACTCTATCCGTAGATTTGCGAAAAGTCTGTGAGATAGTATTTTCAAGTCTGCTTCAACTGTGCATACTATAGGAAAGTCTGTCGAACTTTCGCAGACTAATTATAAGTCCAACGGCTCATATTTTGAAGTCTGCTAAAAACATGTAGACTTGTCGATCATCCCCAAATCGAAAGTAAGTCTGCATGATTATTTTTTGAAGTCTACCAAAAATTTGTAGACTTCACGAATGTCTGCTGAGTGTCTGCAGACTTATAACCAGTCTGCGAAAATCGATTTCAAAGTCTACCGAAAACTTGTAGACTTCACGAAAGTCTGCCGAATTTCTGCAGACTAAACATAAGTCTGCAGGATTGGCTATTGTAGTCTACCAAAAACTTGTGGACTTCATATGTCCGCAGACTAAATATGAGTATGCGGGATCATAATGTAAAATTTGCCAAAAACATTATACTTTATGCAAGTCTGCCAAATAAAAGTAAGTTCGCCGACTTATTATAAGTTTGTCAATAGTGAGCAAACTTTAAAGGTATATCGAGTGTTCTTAGAGTAAGTATGATTCATGTCTAATTTGTTTTTCTATATTTTAATATATCTTGAAGGAAATTGGTGAAGTTGATGAAAGAAGAGGAACTCATGATATACCAAATTTTCTTTTTTGATTTTGGATAAGTAAAACTGAAAAAATGATTTTGCGTTTAAACTAATGATATACCAAATTTCCTTTTTTGATTAATTATTATTTGATAAAAACGAATTTAAAAATAAAATTATAAAAATGGTAAGGATAATTTAGGAATTATAGAATTATTTAAGTGATTAGTAGGTTATGTGAGTAATAATATATTCCATGGGTTATTCTAGTCATTACAAAATAAAAGTGGGTTATTCTAAGTAATTTTCTCTAATAATAAAGGAATATTAGATCGTGTTCATGATTATCGTAAAAGAGAACAAAATAAAAAAAAATACCTAAACCCTAAATCGTTTTCGTATATTCGATCGTGTTCATGATTATCGTAAAGGAAAAAAAAATACCTAAACCCTAAATCGTTTTCGTATAAATATATGGTTTCTACTACCGCATTATTCACGTTCTCTTTTTGTCTTTTGTATTTTTTTAGGGTTCGTAGTTAACGTCTTCCGTTTTCGTTTTTTCTGGCATGTTTATTTGTTTGGAAGCTAATCTATCTATGTGCTATTCTAGATACGCGTTTTCTAATCCATCGAAAGTTATGATCAGTTGGTACAATTGAGAGTCTTAGAAAGCAACTTTTAACAAAAAAAAACATAAGATTATCAACAGAAACAGGTAGATGTTTTCAAGACTTAGAAAGCAACAGAAACATAAGATCCTTCGGAAAAACGAATACAAAAGGATCTTAAGCCGCATATTATCATGACATAAACATAAACTAAAGTCTCTTCCTTCTCCCCGAAAGTTTATCCGTCAGCGTATGGATCTCGTGGTCCTTCTTGGCTAAGTTTTCATTGATCTCATCAATTTCTTTACGCATTCTCTCAACGACCATACGCATCTCATAGAAGACCAAAACAACTTTGAGAAAACCTAATTCTGGGGAAAGAGAGAAGAAGACACTATGTACCTTTTGTAACCAAGAAAAATGGTTAAAAGTTAAAATCTTTACGGCATTCATACAATATTTATAAGCCCATACCTAATTTCCTAAACTTGGCCTTGCCTACAATATTTATAAGCCCATATCTGTTGCGTAATAGAGACTATCCCCAACAATTGTTTATTATTTAATTTGTCGTAAAGAAAGATTCACCGCCATCAATTTTATCGACTTAACTCTATCTAATCTTTTATATATTTTGTTTTGACTATAAAACATAATTCTGGGGAAAGAGAGAAGAAGACACTTTGTAGCTTTTGTAACCGAGAAAAAGGGTTAAAAGTTAAAATCTTTACGGCATTCATACAATATTTATAAGCCCATACCGAATTTCCTAAACTCGGCCTTGCCTACAATATTTATAAGCCCATATATGTTGCGTAATAGTGATTATCCCCAACAATTGTTTATTATTTAATTTGTCGTAAAGAAAGATTCACCGCCATCAATTTTATCGACTTAGCTCTATCTAATCTTTTATATATTTTGTTTTGACTATAAATATGATGCCTTAACTCTATCTAATCTTTGTAAACGTGGAGTTTAAGAAAAGAGAAGTGAAATAAGAAAGCTTTGCCTTCTCTGATTGCGAGGGTATTGACTAACAAGTTTTATCTTTAAGCAAAACTGCAAGTGCACAGTAAACGCAGTTAAATTTAAGGGATCAAATCCATATAGATTTGAGTGCTTTCAATTTTTATCATTTATAAGTTGTGTTTAGACCTAATCTGTTTTTATAGAAGTTTGTTGTCACGGATTTGTAGCTAGGAATTAAAATAAACGAAACAACAAAAATAAGCAAGCAATTAAATAAACGAGTGAACAAAACGGTGTAAAGTTGGGCAATCGTGAACTCTCTAGGGATCATGGTCGAATTATTCAAGCAAACAATTAGTTAGGATTTTTAAGCGACTGAAGTCGTCTATTGGTTCTAGATTTCGAACACGGAATTATAATTAACCTACTATCGTAGAGCTAACTACCTATTCTCTAACAACATGACTACTCAACTTTTGTTGGTAGCAACAATTGTTTATTATTTACTAGATAAGTACCCCTATATATATGCATGTTTATAATTTAATATTTTATCACCCGTGAAAAACTAAAATTGGAAAAAAAATAGAAAACAAAATTAGATCACTCATCATCATATATATTAAATGCGAAGTGATTTGTAGCTTTCGAGGGCTCTCATTCACCATCAGGGTGGCTAATTATTCTGTTGCCCCTTACCAAAAAATCGTTAGTACCCTCTTAATCGGTTTAAATGAATTTTTGTTTAAAATCGCAAAATTGTCGTACTGGTTTTAATGTAATCGAACCCTCTTTGATTTAGCTTCGGTCGTTCAATGTTATGGGCTCGGTCTGGACGTTGGGTTTTTGTTTATTAGCCTTGGGCCGTCGGCAGTTTTAGGTCATTTAGTGTTTTTGCGTTACAAAAAAAAAAAATTAGTCGAAACCCAAGCTTGGTTTAAGGGTTATAAATATAGCTTTATTCAGCTGCATTTAGAGCATCCCGAGAGTGCCTATTGCTTAGTTTTATGTTGTTTAGTGTTTTGGTTTTGATTTCCGTCTTTCGTATGTTTTTTTCGATCTTGCCTCTTATCTTGGTTTAGAGATTCGTTTATTCTTCTTAATCCCTGAAAGATTGACTAATTTATCAATTGGAAAAAAATAGAAAACAAAATTAGATCACTCATCATCATATATATTAAATGCGAAGTGATTTGTAACTTTCGAGGGCTCTCATTCACCCTCAGGGTGGCTAATTATTCTGTTGCCCCTTACCAAAAAGTCGTTAGTACCCTCTTAATCGGTTTAAATGAATTTTTGTTTAAAATCGCAAAATTGTCGTTCCGGTTTTAATGTAATCGAACCCTCTTTGATTTAGCTTCGGTCGTTTAATGTTATGGGCTCGGTCTGGACGTTGGGTTTTTGTTTATTAGCCTTGGGCCGTCGGCCGTTTTAGGTCATTTAGTGTTTTTGCGTTACAAAAAAAAAAATTAGTCGAAACCCAAGCTTTGTTTAAGGGTTATAAATATAGCTTTATTCAGCTGCATTTAGGGCATCCCGAGAGTGCATATTGCTTAGTTTTATGTTGTTTAGTGTTTTGGTTTTGATTTCCGTCTTTCGTATGTTTTTTCGATCTTGCCTCTTATCTTGGTTTAGAGATTCGTTTATTCTTCTTAATCCCTGAAAGATTGACTAATTTGGATTTTTCCTTCATGTTCGTTTTCTTGTTTTTCTTTTTTAGGTGCTCCGTATTTGGGTTTGTTTTTTTGGAAGACTAAAGTTTTATTTGTTCTTGTTCATTTCTATTGCAACAAGATGGACTTTACCTAGGCTAAGAATGGATCAACTATTAAATCTTGGGTGGAAATTTCTTTTACCGATTTCCCTTGGTAATCTATTATTAACAACTTCTTTCCAACTCTTTTCACTCTAAATTGAAAATGAATCCAACATATTCATAATTTGTTTTAAACAAGAGAAATTCATAATTTGTTTTAAACAAGAGAAAAAAAACAAAGATCAAATTATTCATAGATAATTACAATATGCTTCATATGATAACCCAGTTCATGAATTATGGTCAACAAACCCTACGAGCTGCAAGGTATATTGGTCAAGGTTTCATGATTACTTTATCCCACACAAATCGTTTACCTGTAACTATTCAATATCCCTATGAAAAATTAATAACATTGTTGAATATAGATCTCACTAAAATAAAGTACAAAAAGGGATTGGAGATTTTCGTTTTATTAGCAAAACTCGGCGAGTTACAAGAAATTAGGTCGTCGGAGGCGACGCGCTACCAAAAAGCTATGAGAATAATCTCAAGGGTTTTACTATGAAATATCGATCTACTAAATTAATGAATTGCTCTTCTATTTATACATATCTTATGTTGGGTGGGTCTTTTCCCTTTTTTTCTCGGAACCGGGCTTCGTGGGCTTTTATCAGTTGCTAAATAAGATGATCTTGATTCGGGTCGGGCTAAAGTGGGGATGCGCAGCCTACTTCCAACAATAAGCCCTCCGCCCAGTTTGACGAAGAGTATTTATGAGTTCGGCGAATTTCATGAAAATATTAGCTCGGCGCGAATCGAGATCAGAGAATTCATGAAAACTATCAACATGTTGCGAATTGAGATCGGAATTTGAGAATCTGCTTGCGAGCTGATGAGCTGGAGCGTGTGCTTAAATGGGAGCCATGAGCTCGTTTATGAACTGAAACAACTTGAGGGCTTCATCACGAGCTGATATGTTGAAGCGTAATCTTTATGCTTAAGATAAAGTATAACTTAGAAACTTGTTTTGTGAACTGTCTTGCGTAATTTCCGAATTTGTGTTCGAAGACTCGAGCTGAGTGGGAGCAGGAGAATTTGTTCTCGAGATGGATGACGAACTCTCTAGTAAAATCTGAGGTGGATGGCTAAACGAAATCAATGAGATGATGAGGTCGCGTGTTATTTACTTCTAGAACGTAGAGCTCATTTTTGGCGAATTCAGGCTGAATTTGCTTCTTGATGAGATGACGAGCTCGTTTTGGTTTAGGACAGAGATTGTTTACCGGAATGAGGTTGTTTATGAATGGATATGGCTTGAGTCTATTTTCGAGCTAATGAATTCAAGCAGAACATTGGCTAGTGAGCCGATGAGTTCACACAATCTATGAGTTAACGAGCTCAAGAAGAGAGAAAAATGACAAGCTGAGAGCTAAGGCGGGATATGCAGGTCGATGTATCGACGTGCTTGAGTGAAATATATATAAGCTAATGAGATGACAAGCTCGTTTAAAATATACGTGTTGACTACAAGTGTCGAGCTGAGGATATGAAATGTGAACTTCTTTACCATTAGACAGCTGAAGCGTGAGCTGAAAATTATGGTGAGCTCAAATATAATATCGAACTGAAGCGTTAATTTTCGAGTTCGTTCATGAGCCGGAAACGAATCTTGGGGACTTGTTTGCGGGATGACAAGCTGAATAGTTCGAGCAAAGTCTGGTGATCGACTTAAATCTGCGAGCAAATGACATGTCGAGTTGACGAGCTAGAGTATTGGTATTATTGCCCATGAAGTTACAACCGGAAAAACGTGGTTGTTGTAAACCCAAGTGATAATTGCATCGGAAAATCAAGGATTTGCGATGGATTTGTTGTTAAGAGAGCTAGATATGCTGGGTTTAGTGGGAACGGTATGGTCGGCAAAGTGCATGGGAAGTGTTCAACGAAAAGTCTGAGTTATGGAGGATATATTCCTGCTATTTTGGAGGTTCGGATCATGTTGAGGACGCTAGAAGAAGGGATTGTGCCAACCACAATGAATTTTAATTCCATGATTCTTATGTATGGCAACAACGGCCAGCTTGGAGAAGTGACTTCCTTGATGAAAATAATGAAGTTTCAGTGCTTACTTCAAGGAAATGAAAGACGATGGGCTAAAACCGGATCCTTTAAGTTACTACACTCTCCTCTATGAATTCTCGATAAGTCATATGGTTGAGGGAGCTGAAGAGGTTATAGCAGCGATGGATGGTAATGATGTTGAGATTGATGAGCATACGCAGTCCGCTCGCATTAAATGTATATATAAGTAGAAATGCTTCTTTGCAAGCTGATGACGTCCAAGTGATGCATGCGGGATTGTAGGGTGTAGTCTCGAGTTTTAAATTTATAGAACCCTAGGCTTCTGCAAGTGCACAGTAGTGCGGTGTAGTACTTAGGGTGTCGATCCACAGGGAGAGCACGCTTCTTCTGCGAGAACCTTAGATAGAGATTGAGTAAGAAAGTCTAAAATGAAAAGAATTTTTATAGGGTTTTGGTTTGTCACGAAAATTGTAAATAAGGCAAAGCGTAAAAAGGAAAAACAGCAAATAAATCGGTTGTAGACTTATGAAAAACGGATGTTGGGTCGACAGGGATATCTCCGAAGGATGCTCGATTCAATCTAAATTAACAAAGCTCTTTAGTAAAATCAATCCTAGCTAAAACATCTTTGAACTCGAATCACGGATATATGATTAGGCCGCTCTCGCGAAACTAACCAACTATTATCGTTTTACTCGACCAATAGCTTTCATCTCTGGCCGCGCAAGGGATAACGCATTAACTCGTATAAGATTTGTCATCGCTCACAACACACTATAGGTAGCTTTCGTCTCCTATAGCGTGATTGCTCTTCTCAAATTAGATCCGGTTAATAGATTCAACACTCTTGTGGCTCTATTAATCCTAAGATCAATACATAGTTCATGACGCTATTTCCATGCATTAACGAATAAATCTAGAAGAAAGAGTTCTAGAATTCGGTTAAGTTAGCTCATGAAATCCTCATCAAACATATGAATCCCCACCGATTCTCCCTTAAACCCAACGACTAAATTACTCGGACATAATTAAAGAAAGATAAAAATAGGGATGATGAATGCATAATTGAATTAATAAAAGAAAACAAAAAGGGTTCAAGAAAAATCTCTATCTCTCTAAACAAAAAACTAAGAACTAAGAACAAAAGGTAAAAGAATTTGGTGGCTCAAAGAGAGTAATGAAGCACACGAAACTAGGGCTGCTTAGACATGTATTTATAGGTCTTCAAGTCTTCTTTTCGTCATACTTAGGGTTTCCTTGAAGACGGGAATCGAACGGGCTTGCGGAACGAAAACAGGTCGTCCACTGGCAGAGACTCTCTGTCCGCGGAGAATGGGTGTTTTGCCGCGGTCACGGAGCTCTGCCCGTGGTAAACTGCTGCTTGGCCGCGGTCGGGAGAGCTGGTCCATCTGCTTGACGAGACTTCTTGATCTTTGCATAACTTTTGATCGAACCGTTGGATTGTCCTCAAATCAAGTGTGTTGGAAAGCTAGCTGGTCCTTATTTAATATCTCCAAATTTGGGTTGTATCAGACGGTGAGAAGACCTTCGTTTGAGATTGAACTTCTGACGTTTTGACGCTGAGCCAGAAATCTGGTTTTTTTCCGCCAATGATTTTCCCTAAGTATCTTGAAAATAGTCTACAAACTACAAACATACGAAAATAGTAATAAAAACACTTAAAACCGAATAAAACATTCATCATAGCATAATAAAATCATAAGTAAAATGGGTAATCATACGGTGTTATCACCAAGTTGTAATATGTGAGCTAATAAGGTGAGGAGCTGACGTAATTTATGAACTAGTCTGAACAGAAACAGAGTTTGAGGTCTTGAGAACTAGCTCTCGAGATTAAATAACGATCATCCTTGATGAGCTGACGAGCTTAAATAGTGATCATCACCTTGATTCTCAAAGTGGTGAGTTGTATCATGGCCTGAGAAATTGCTCTCGTTAAAAAAAAAGGTCTGAGGTAAAGTTAAAGAACTCGTTCTCATGGTGAAGCAAAATCTGGGCAATCGTTCTTGCGCTTAAAATGTTTGAAGGCTTTCTTCTCGCGGAATCGAGCCGAGTCGGCGTATGAGAGGTCGTCTAGTATGAACTCAATTATGTTCTGATCCGATTAAATTCATATCGTATTATCAAAGCCAAGTCAATGGCTTTTGTGTTCACGAGTAATGTTTTTCTTTTTTCTTTTTGTGTTCTTCTTTTTTCTTTATGGGCTCGTGTGTGATGGGCTTAGTTGTAAACCCAACATGCATAATTGTTGTCCCCAAGTTGTTCTTGTGAGGTCACGTACTCGGAGAACTAGAAAGTTCTATGTGAGGAGATAACTTCGTTTGGGGGTTTTTGGTCTGATCGACATGTGATTAAATCAGAGCGAGCTCATGAATCATTCATTCGGATGTGTTAGTTTGCAAAATGTTTGCGTTTGGCCAATCTGAGTATTTTCTCATTAGCGAGGTCAATAAAGACAAAGTGCTAATTATGGTGTACAGGGATCTGTTTCTGCTGGCGATTAATGCATAGTTTTATGCGTCGGATGCGAGTTCGAATCCGACTTATATTTCTGTTTAGGTGTGAGGCGAACTCGGTAGGGGTGTCAATTAGGGTCAAATCCCGAGGGCCGGTCCGGCCCGACCTTGAAAAACAGCGGGTTCGGGCCTAGAAATATAAACCCGAAAAATTGGGCCTTTCAGGCTTAAGCCCATTTGGGCTAGTGTGTTTTTCGGGCTTAGCCCGCTCGGGCTAGCCCAAAAGGCCCAGAACTTTACATTTTAATTACTTAGAGATTTTATTTAAACATTTATCTTTCTAAAAATAATAATTTGACATATTTTCTATACATTTTGTGATCCATGTATCATTATCATTCATCCATATTTACTTTATATTTTTAAAATCATTATCTAATAGACTTTCAATGACATTTTTATATGATTTATACATGTCAAAATTTAATATTATTTTACGTTTTTTTTTTATCTTTAGCTCTTGATGGTGATGAGGATTTAGAAGACGATGAAAGAGATTCTAATATAAACTCTACTACTTAGATTTGAAGTGTTTTGATTCTATGTTTTATTTTATAATACAATTTATTTGAATTTTATTTGTTTTTTGTCAAACTTTTGCTTTTAAATCTAATTAGATTTGATATAATACATTTCAATTTAGATTTATTTTGATAAATATGTTTTTATTTAAATTATTTTTCATTTGAGGATTGTGATTTTTTTGTGTTTGTAAAGAGAAGCCCGAAAAAGCCCGAAAAGCCCGAAAAGCCCCAGAGCCCTGTCCGGGCCGGGCCGGGCCGGGCCGGGCCGGGCTTTGGAATATAGGCCCGATTTTTTTTCGGGCCGAGCTCAAATATATGCGGGCTTTACGAGTTTCGGGCCGGGCCGGACCAGGCTAGCCCGATTGACATCCCTAGAACTCGGCTTACCCTGTTTAGAGTATTCGGCTCAGTAAATATGTGCGGCGATATCAGCTTAAATAGGTCTTTAGGTGCGAGAGTGGGCCCAAATTTTAGATTGATATGCGAGGTGGACTCGGCATGTATTTTAGGTGCAAGACTGGGCTCGACTTTAAATATATTAGGTGCAAGACTGGGCTCGGCTTAAATATATCTTTAGGTGCGAGACTGGGCTCGACTTATCCTGTTTGTATTTCTAGGTCTAACACGAATATGCGAGGTGGGCTCGGCTTAATTTATTCAGCAGACCTAGAACTTCATGCGGGATTGGCCCCGACTTTTAAGTCGACGAGGTAAGTTTTTAGGCTTATGTATCGAAGACGTGAATTATTTCACCACTGCATCCATGGAGAACGCGTGCGAGACGGATCCCAGCTTTTAGGTCGATGAGCTAAGTTTTTTAGACTTATGTATCAAAGACGTGGATTATTTCACCATTACATCCATGGGGAACGCGTTTAAAGATCGAACACCTGGCCAGGGCGTCGATGTGTTATAGCAAGTGTGCTATTATGAAGAGTTCGATTTGAAAAGACGAACTGACAAGCTGAAATTGGCGAGCTGTGTCAGTAGTAGTCCAATTCGGTAGACATGGTCTTAAGTGTTCCAATAGTGGTCTAGCTCGGTAAGCTTTAAACCGGAACCCGAAGCTCATGTTTTAAAAAAAAAATAGCTTAGGAGAAGAGTCAGTTTAAGAGGGAGCTCGAAGCTCGCTTATGGAGAGCTTCAGAGAAGCGTGAGTAAGTGGGAGTTAGGAGCTCGTCTTTGAAGAAGTGTGAGCAAGTGGGAGCTATGAGCTCGTCTATGGAGAGCTTCAGAGAATCGTCTTTTTTTTTTTTTGAAGCTCGAGTTGTGATATATCATGGTTTTTACCCCTTTTAAGCCATGATATAAGTCCTTTTTATAGAGTCTTTCTAGTATTTTGGAGTCTTTTAGAGTCTTTTACAGGTTTTAGCATGTTTAGAGCATAATTGGATATATTGGAGTTTTCTGGAGCATTTTGGATCAAAGCAGAAGTTCGTGTAGCTGAGAACCCGATTTGAAGCCTTGGTATCGATCGATACTGGCTAGTATCGATCGATACCCATTGCAGCAGACACGACCCGCGACTTTAATGAAGAGTTGAAGAATTGCAAAATCGCCCATAAGTCTTTATTATTTACAAGAAGCCCCAAAACGTGATTTAGGTTATTTAATAGGATTTTACAGCCACATTAATGGCTATGCTTTATTTTACTTTTGTTTGAGAGAGAGAGCTTTTGTGAGGGAGACAAGTCAGAACTCTGTTCATTTGAGAGAAGATTTCGAACCCTCTTGTTACTCTTTTCTTATTGTTTATTTTAATGATCTATTCAGTTATGTTGATTGTTTCATTATCCATGTCTGAGTAGATCCATCTTAGGTTTAGGGTTTTCTCATAGGGATTTCTTTGAATGCTAGGTTGATTAGTTATTAGGATTCAAAATCTAAATTAGTTCTTCGCCATAGGTTGTTCTCAAAGTTAATTCTATGTTGACGAATCCGGAACTTAGATCTTAGGATAATTGATTAGGCACGAGAGTGCGATTAATTACCTGATAGAACCTAAGGTGAGCAAAATAACTATTCGCAAAGAGATTTGGTTTAGTAGTTTTGTAAACAAATCTAACATGATCTAAAAGCTGATTTAGACTTTAGGATTCGCAAAGAGATTTGAAATTCCTAAGATTTAGATTTAGATAGTTTTCGCAACGACAGTTGGTCAATTATACTTTAGTGATTTGAGTTCTAGAACTGTGCGTAACCTGAACCCTGATTAGTTAGTTTATCTGCATTCATTGATTTCCTGAGAAATACCTTAGGCCTATATTCTCTCCATCGAATTTACATTTCCTTTACTGTTTATTGCTTTTGTTTCATCTGATTTGCTTAGCTTGATTCGATACTATATAATCTATTGTGTGATTTCTCTGAGTTCTTGTGTTCGACCCCTGAAATACTGCAGCTACTGCTTTAGTACTTTTAGGGTATTAATTTGAGCATATCAAATTTGGCGCCGTTGCCGGGGATTCAATTCGCCATTAGATTTTAGCTAAAAATTTCGTCTAAATCGCTTGAGTATCGATCGACACCCTAGTGGTATCAGTCGATACCCGTCGTGAATTTCAATTACTTACGTTTTCTACTATTGTTTTCAGGTGTATGCCTAATCGTGAGACCAGAAAGAACAAGAGCACTCAGCTAGTTGATCTGTCACTTGAGCATCTAGCACTTTTGGAACGCACAAACAGAAGAGCAAAGAAACCAGCAAAGATGAACAACAATCAAGTGGAGTTGGTTCAAGATGAAGCTGGTGCTTACAGAGACCAGCAGGGTCAGTTGTGCAATGTGCAAGGACAACGTCTGGATGGAGAGGGGAACATCATTCCACCTGCTCCTGTTGTCGCTGGGAATGTCGCTGGGAACGCGAACGCAGTGAATGCTGGGAATGCTGTGGTCAATCGTGGTAGAACGATTGGTGAGTGCAACATGCCTGAGCAGTTTTACGCAAATCGATCTGCGATCCGTCCTCCTGCTTTTCCGAGGAATGACTTTGAGCTGAAACCTACATACTACACTCTTGTGGGACAACACCCTTTTCATGGTCTTTCCAGCGAACATCCCATGGATCATATTGAGAGGTTCAAGGATTTGGTCACTAGCATCAAAAGCAATGGAGTGTCCTACGATTACCTCTTCTGCAAGCTTTTCCCATATTCTCTTGGTGGGGAAGCAACTTACTAGCTAAAGCAGTTTCTTCCTGGATTGCTGACTACTTGGGAGGAGACTAAGACTGCTTTCCTGATCAACATCTATGATGATGCACGATCTGAGGATTTGAGCAACAAGATCTCCCAGTTTTCTCAAGGACCTACTGAGGCGTTCAAGGCTGCTTGGACGAGATTCAGATAGTATCAGAGAGATTGTCCACATCACGGATACTCTGATGTGCAGTTGATGGGTTTTTTCTTTAGAGGACTTGATTGGAGATATCAGATGACTTTGGATGCTGCAAGCAATGAAATTTTCAACACCATGTATCCTGAGGACGCTTATGTGCTGATCGAGAATTTTGCATCTAGCAGTAGCACCAAGAGTGCAGATTTTGAGCGCAAGAAGCTAGCTGGTAGCATGGATGGTTCATAGGTCGCTGATGTTTTAGCCAAGTTAGATTCTATGCACAGTCTTCTGATGGGCAAGACGACGAAGGCTGTTCATTTTGCTGAAGATGTTGAGGTGTTCAATGAGGGTGAGGTAGAGGATGTTAACTACATTGGTGGTTCTGGTTTTCAGGGTCAGAGGAACCAATTCAACAACAACCAAAACTTCAACAACAATTTCCAGCAAGGAGGATTCAGATCCGATGCTAATACGAGTGGTTTTGGGTCGAATCAATTCAACCAAAAACCTTCCCAGAATAGTGGTTACACCAGGAACTATGAGAATTCTTCTTATGAACATGTACCTGCTAAAACCCCAGAGAGCAAGATCGAGTCTATGCTTGAACAGCTGGTTCAAGGACAGCAGCAGATAACAGTGACCTTCAATGGTAAGATGGATGCCATGTACAAAGATCTGAGTGGAAGGATCGATGCTCTTGGTATTCATCAGAAGAAGCAGGAAACTCAAGTAGCCCAAACTTCAGAGGGTTCGAAAATACAAGAAGGTTTTCTTCCAGAGAAAGGAGAGAACCCAAGGGCACACATCAATGCAATTACCTTGAGAAGTGGAAAAGAGGTAACTCCAGGAGCGAAAACTGGCCAAACTACTGAGAATTTTGTCGAGTCTGACGATGAGGATTCTGAAATCGCCAGGGCATCGATCGACACTACCCAGCATCGATCGACACCTGTCAAGATACTTTCACGAGAAAACTCAAAGTCCCGTGTATCGATCGATACCACCCCTGTATCAATCGATACTGAACCTGCAATCGATACAACACCTAAGGTTATGGAGGAAAAACCTAAAGCGGTTGCAGAGAGAGTTTACATACCAAGGATACCTTATCCCAGAGCTATTTGGAAGACTAAGAAGGAGGTAGAAGACTCTAGATGCAAGGAAATTTTGGACAAGCTGGTTGTTGAACTTCCTTTTATCGATGCTATCAAAACTTCTCCGGCTTTCAGGAGATATGTCAAGAAGATGGTGTCCAGCAATGTGAACCTTGAAGACGGATGTTTGATGATCACTCATGAGTGCAGTGCAATCCTAACCAATAGGATCCCAACGAAGCTACCATATCCAGGAAGTTTTGTCTTGGATTGCACGATCTTTACAGACAGATTTGAGCGTTCTCTTTGTGACCTTGGTTCAAGTGTCAACCTCATGCCATACTCAGTTGCTAAAAGGATGGGAATTATAGACTTCACCTCCACGAGGATCTCACTGATACTTGCTGACCGCTCAGTTAGACTTCCAGAGGGTTTGCTCGAAGATGTTCCTATAAAGATTGGGAATTGCTTGATCCCAACTGACTTCATTGTTCTGGAGTATGATTCGGAACCCAGAGATCCTTTTATCATGGGAAGGCCATTCCTAGCATCAACTGGTGCTCTGATTGATTGCAGGAATGGGAAGATAGCTCTTAACATCAATGAGTTGGTCATGACTTTTAACATGGAGAAGATGATGAAGAGACCAACCATCGATGGGCTGACTTTCTTTGTTGATACCTTCAGTGACATTGCTGAAGAGTACTTCCTGGAGATGCATCCTGAGGACCCATTGGAGAGGGCATTGGTCTGTTCAGCTGAGTCAGAGGTCTATTCGAGTGATGTTGCTACTGAATACGCGAAGATGCTTGATACAACATTGCCAGTATCGATCAATACTCACCTAGTATCGGTCGATACCCTGCAGCCAGAAAGAGATTTGGCCGAAAGTTCTAAGCAAGCTGCTGGGCTTGGAGATTGGAGCGAGGAGAAAGCTCCTAAGGTGGAACTCAAACCACTTCCAACAAATCTGAGGTATGGTTTTCTTGGTCCTAATTCCATATTCCCAGTGATCATTAATGCTTCCTTGAACAACGCAGAGGTTACCTTACTGCTGAGCAAGCTGCGCAAGTATCGCAAAGCTCTTGGCTATTCTCTTGATGACATTTCAGGTATATCACCAGACCTGTGCATGCATAGGATTCATCTTGAGGATGAGTCAAAGGCTTCAATTGAGCATCAGAGGAGGCTGAATCCAAACCTGAAGGAAGTGGTTAAGAAAGAAGTAATGAAACTCTTAGATGCAGGAGTTATCTATGCCATCTCAGATAGCTCTTGGGCCAGTCCAGTGCACGTCGTTCCTAAGAAAGGAGGGATAACCGTGGTGAAGAATGAAAAGGATGAGATGATTCCTACTAGAACTATCACAGGACATCGAATGTGCATTGACTACAGGAAGTTGAATGCAGCTACACGGAAATATCATTTCCCCTTGCCATTCATTGACCAGATGTTGGAGAGGTTGGCTAATCATCCCTACTACTTTTTTCTTGATGGATATTCAGGTTTCTTCCAGATCCCTATACATCCAGATGACCAAGGGAAGACGACTTTCACATGTCCCTATGGCACATTCGCATACAGGAGAATGCCATTTGGATTGTGTAACGCTCCAGCCACTTTTCAGAGGTGCATGATGTCTATCTTCACAGACATGATTGAGGATTTTATGGAGGTATTCATAGATGATTTCTCAGTATACTGACCATCGTTCAAGGACTGTTTGGATAATATGTGCAAGGTGCTCTAGAGGTGTGATGAGAAACACTTGGTCCTTAATTGGGAAAAGTGTCATTTATTGTTCAGGATGGCATCGTGCTTGGGCACAAATTTTCTGAAGCTGGGATCGAAGTTGACAAAGCCAAGATTCAGGTCATGACAAGTCTCCAACCACCGACTTCTGTGAAGGATATTCGAAGTTTCCTTGGTTATGCTGGTTTTTACAGAAGGTTCATCAAGGATTTCTCCAAACTAGCTCGCCCACTCACCACTCTATTATGCAAGGATATCAAATTCGATTTCACACCTGATTGTCTTGCAGCCTTTGAGGAGATTAAAAAGGCTTTGGTGAGTGCTCCTATTGTGCAACCTCCTGATTGGACTCTGCCTTTTGAGATCATGTGCGACGCTAGTGATTTTGTTGTTGGGTCAGTTCTGGGTCAGAGGAAAGATAAGAAGCTGCACGTTATCTACTATGCCATCAGGACATTGGATGATGCTCAGAGGAATTACAGCACCACGGAGAAGGAACTACTTGCAGTTGTTTTCTCCTTTGAGAAATTTCGGTCCTACTTGATTGGGAGCAAAGTGATTGTTCATACTGATCATGCTAGTCTCAAATATCTGATGCAGAATAAGGATCTTAAGCCTCGTCTTTGTCGTTGGGTCCTTTTGCTACAAGGTTTTGACATCGAGGTTAAGGACAAGAAAGGCATAGAAAACGGAGTCGCTGACCATCTCTCGAGGATTCAGATCGATGCAGATGTCCCTATTGATGATCAACTACCAGAGGAATCCATTTACTTCATTGAAACTGGGTTTCAGATGAATTTCGCAAAAACTCAGCAATTCCCACGAATTGCAGGTTTCGGTATCGATCGATACTCCCCTTGTATCGGTCGATACCCTGGCGATTCCGAACCTGCATTGACTTTTGAACACCTTGGTGCTTCTGAAGATTATCTTGTAGTTGCAACCGATTCTGATCAACCATGGTATGCTGATATTGTTTACTACCTCGCTGCAGATGTAGAGCCAAAGCACCTCAAGAAATATAACAAGAAGAAGTTCATGCGTGACATAAGGCGATTCTTTTAGGATGAACCTTACATGTACAAGCATTGTTCTGATGGTATTTACAAGAGATGCATTGCTGAATCAGAGGTACCTGATGTTTTGTTTCATTGCCATGGATCCGACTATGCGGGACACTTTGCCACTTTCAAGACAGTGTCCAAGGCTCTTCAAGCAGGCTTCTGGTGGCCTACTATGTTTAAGGATGCTCATACTTTCGTTTCACAGTGCGATGCCTGTTAGAGGAGAGGGAAGATCAGTAAGAGACATGAGATGCCACATAATTTCATCATTGAGGTTGAGATTTTTGATTGTTGGGGCATCGATTTTATGGGTCCCTTTCCCTCGTCACACGAGAACAGATACATCCTTGTTGCTGGAGACTATTTGTCCAAATGGGTGGAAGCGATTGCTAGTAAAAAAAACGACTCTACGGTGGTTCTTAAGCTGTTTAAGACCATCATTTTCCCTCGCTTAGGAGTACCTCGAATTGTGATAAGTGATGGTGGTTCTCACTTTATCAACAAGATTTTCGAGAGGTTGCTGAAGAAGTATGGTGTAAATCATCGCGTGGCTACTCCATATCACCCTCAGACCAGTGGGCAAGTCGAGGTCTCCAACAGGCAAATAAAAGAAATTTTGGAGAAGACAGTGGGTGCTTCGAGAAAGGATTGGTCTATGAAGTTATATGATGCGCTATGAGCTTACAGAACTGCTTTCAAGACACCGCTTAGTACTACACCATTTCACTTGATGTATGGGAAAGCATGTCACCTTTCAGTGGAGATAGAGCACATGGCTGCATGGGCGACGAAGTTGCTGAATTCGACATCAAACCTGCTGCTGAGAGGAGATTGATTCAACTGAACGAGTTGGATGAGATTAGGCACCACGCCTATGAGAACTTGAAGCTGTACAAGGAGAGAACCAAGGCTTATCTTGATAAAAAGATCATCTCCAGACATTTCGAGCCGAACGACCAGGTACTTCTGTATAACTCTCATTTGCAATTGTTTTTTGGTAAACTGCGTACTCGTTGGTCAGGTCTCTTCACAATAAAGGAGGTCAGACCACATGGTGCCGTTGTGCTGATTAATCGTACAAGCGAAGAGTTCACTGTCAGTGGACAAAGGGTGAAACATTATTGGGCGAAAGCCGAGATTCCAAACGGACACATAATACCTCTGGATGATGCACCCATAGCCTGAATGGCGGTACAGTCAAGCTAATGACGTTAAACGAGCGCTTGGTGGGAGGCAACCCATTGGTGAGTTTGTTTTTGAGTCTTTTTCTTTTTATTTTTCGTTTTGTGTTTGTGTCAAGATAAACAAGGAACAAAAACTCGAAATCGCCCGTGTGTCGATCGATACCCCATTGGTATCGGTCGATACCCTACGCGAATGAGAAGTTCATCTTGTCGACTTAAGCCTGGTATCGATCGATACCCTACGCGAATGAGAAGTTCATCTTGTCGACTTAAGCCTGGTATCGATCGATACCAGGCCGTGTGTCGGTCGATACTCGATGTTCCAGCACGGTAACTTCTTTTTTTCACAATTTTATTATGATCTTTTGTTTTCTTTCACCAACCTTAGGCTAGATAACAATGGGGACAGTGTTGTTCAAGTCTGGGGAAGGTGTCTGCTAACATTGTGTTTGTTTTTCTTAGAGTCAGTCGTTTTATCGAGTCAAAATCGTTTTATTGAGTCAAAATTTGTTGGAGACTATGATCCTGTGCTTGAATTGTTGTTTTGATTTTGTTTTTGAGTTACCAGTGTTACAGGATCAGTTCTAGATCGACTAATGAAAAATCCAAAGACTGACCAGTTGACTAGAAAACATCCATGTCTCCGGCAGAGTTCTTCTGAAGCCTGAGCCAACTTTTTGCACTTCATCAATGTGGTTAGTGTTTACAGAGCTTGATTCATCATTCATATTTGACAAAGGAACCCATGTGTTTAAAGTAATGGTATCTCTCTCCCCTGTTATAAGTTGATAAATAAGAGTATAAAAGATGAAATGATTTTCTTCTGAGTATAGGGCTAGGAAAATTTCCAGCGATCCCATTATTCTATTTCAGAGGAGATGATCACACAAAGGTGAAAGCAAGGTTAGGAAAATTTCATGTGATACCATTATTCGCCTACACCTTTGATTACTTTTGAGGGAAGAACCGGGGATTCGGTGGCTAACACCATCAATACTCGCGTCTCGAACCTTAATATGTAAATGCAAGAAACATAATAAAAAATAAGTCTGGGGGAGAGAAAATGATACAAAAAGTGTGAAAAAGGGTGGTTTCTTGTCATGATATTGTATGGTAGAGAATCTAGAAGGTTCTTGAACATTGGCTGCAGCGATGAAACTGGCGATGAGGGTTTTGTTTGAACGATGCTGTGGGATAATGTGTGGAGTCTGGGAAAGCTGCGAATGTCTACGGAGAAGTACATGGTGGTTAGATTGAAAGCTGGTTAGGTGACACTTGGGTGCTTGGGAAAAGGATCTGTGCGATGGTTCATGAACAGGTGAGTCTCCGTGGTTTCAAACCTCTTTCTCTGGTTTAGTCTTCTATTTTCTTGAGGGCAAGCAAAGGCTAAGTCTGGGGGAGTTGATATATCATGGTTTTTACCCCTTTTAAGCCATGATATAAGTCCTTTTTATAGAGTCTTTCTAGTATTTTGGCGTCTTTTAGAGTCTTTTACAGGTTTTAGCACGTTTGGAGCATAATTGGAGATATTAGAGCTTTCTGGAGCATTTTGGATCAAAGCAGAAGTTCGTGTAGCTGAGAACCCGATTTGAAGCCTTGGTATTGATCGATACTGGCTAGTATCGGTCGATACCCATTGCAGCAGACACGACCCGCGACTTTAATGAAGAGTTGAAAAATTGCAAAATCGCCCAGAACTCATTATTATTTACAAAAAGCCCCAAAACGTGATTTAGGTTATTTAATAGGATTTTACAGCCACTTTAATGGATATGCTTTATTTTACTTTGGTTTGAGAGAGAGAGCTTTTGTGAGGGAGACAAGTCAGAACTCTGTTCATATGAGAGAAGATTTCGAACCCTCTTGTTACTCTTTTCTTATTGTTTATTTTAATGATCTATTCAATTATGTTGATTGTTTCATTCTCCATGTCTGAGTAGATCCATCTTAGGTTTAGGGTTTTCTCATAGGGGTTTCTTTGAATGCTAGGTTGATTAGTTATTATGATTCACAATCTAAATTAGTTCTTCGCCATAGGTTGTTCTCAAAGCTAATTCTAGGTTGACGAATCTGGAACTTATATCTTAGGATAATTGATTAGGCACGAGAGTGCGATTAATTACCTGATAGAACCTAAGGTGAGCAAAATAACTATTCACAAAGAGATTTGGTTTAGTTGTTTTGTGAACAAATCAAACCTGATCTAAAAGCTGATTTAGACTTTAGGATTCGCAAAGAGATTTGGAATTCCTAGGATATAGATTTAGATAGTTTTCGCAACGACAGTTGGTCAATTATACTTTAGTGATTTGAGTTCTAGAACCGTGCGTAACCTGAACCCTGATTAGTTAGTTTATCTGCATTCATTGATTCCCTGAGAAATACCCTATGCCTATATTCTCTCCATCGAATTTACATTTCTTTTACTGTTTATTGCTTTTGTATCATCTGACTTGCTTAGCTTGATTCGATACTATATAATCTATTGTGTGATTTCTCTGAGTTCTTGTGTTCGACCCCTGATATACTGCAGCTACTGCTTTAGTACTTTTAGGGTATTAATTTGAGCATATCAAATTTGGTAAAAGACTCTAAACCACTACGAAATAGTAGAAAAATTATATAAAAAGGATGAAATGATTCTATAGTAGGTGTCTGCTGACATTGTGTTTGTTTTTCTTAGAGTCAGTCATTTTATCGAGTCAAAATCGTTTTATTGAGTCAAAATTTGTTGGAGACTATGATCCTGTGCTTGAATTGTTGTTTTGATTATTTTTTTTGAGTGACCAGTGTTACATGATCAGTTCTTGATCGACAAATGATAAATCCAAAGACTGACAGTTGACTAGAAAACATCCATGTCTCCGGCAGAGTTCTTCTGATGCCTGAGCCAACTGATGCCTGAGCCAACTTTTTGCACTTCATCAATGTGGTTAGTATTTACAGAGCTTGATTCATCATTCATATCTGACAAATGAACCCATGTATTTAAAGTAATGGTATCTCTCTCCCCTGTTATAAGTTGATAAATAAGAGCATAAAAGATGAAATGATTTTCTTCTGAGTAGAGAGCTAGGAAAATTTCCAGCGAGCCCATTATTCTATTTCATAGGAGATGATCACACAAAGGTGAAAGCGAGGTTAGGAAAATTTCCTGTGATACCATTATTCCCCTACACCTTTGATTACTTTTGAGGGAAGACCCATGGATTTGGTGGCTAACACCATCAATACTCGCGTCTCGAACCTTAATATGTAAATGCATGAAACATAATAAGAAATAAGTCTGGGGAAGAGAAAATGATACAAAAAGTGTGACAAAGGGTGGTTCCTTGTCATGATATTGTATGGTAGAGAATCTACAAGGTTCTTGAACATTGGTTGCATCGATGAAACTGGCGATGAGGGTTTTGTTTGAACGATGCTGTGGGATAATGTGTGGAGTCTGGGAAAGCTGCGAATGTCTACGGAGAAGTACATGGTGGTTAGATTGAAATCTGGTTAGGTGACACTTGGGTGCTTGGGAAAAAAATATTTGCGATGGTTCATGAACTGGTGAGTCTCCGTGTTTTCAAACCTCTTTCTCTGGTTTAGTCTTCTATTTGCTTGAGGGCAAGCAAAGGCTAAGTCTGGGGGAGTTGATATATCATGGTTTTTACCCCTTTTAAGCCATGATATAAGTCTTTTTTATAGAGTCTTTCTAGTATTTTGGAGTCTTTTAGAGTCTTTTACAGGTTTTAGCACGTTTGGAGCATAATTGGAGATATTGGAGCTTTCTGGAGCATTTTGGATCAAAGCAGAAGTTCGTGTAGCTGAGAACCCGATTTGAAGCCTTGGTATCGATCGATAGTGGCTAGTATCGGTCGATACCCATTGCAGCAGACACGACCCGCGACTTTAATGAAGAGTTGAAGAATTGCAAAATCGCACATAAGTCTTTATTATTTACAAGAATCCCCAAAACGTGATTTAGGTTATTTAATAGGATTTTACAGCCACTTTAATGGCTATGCTTTATTTTACTTTGGTTTGAGAGAGAGAGCTTTTGTGAGGGAGACAAGTCATAACTCTGTTCATCTGAGAGAAGATTTCGAACCCTCTTGTTACTCTTTTCTTATTGTTTATTTTAATGATCTATTCATTTATGTTGATTGCTTCATTCTCAATGTCTGAGTAGATCCATCTTAGGTTTAGGGTTTTCTCATAGGGATTTCTTTGAATGCTAGGTTGATTAGTTATTAGGATTCACAATCTAAATTTGTTCTTCGCCATAGGTTGTTCTCAAAGCTAATTCTAGGTTGACGAATCTGGAACTTATATCTTAGGATAATTGATTAGGCACGAGAGTGCGATTAATTACATGATAGAACCTAAGGTGAGCAAAATAACTATTCGCAAAGAGATTTGGTTTAGTTGTTTTGTGAACAAATCAAACCTGATCTAAAAGCTGATTTAGACTTTAGGATTCGCAAAGAGATTTGGAATTCCTAGGATTTAGATTTAGATAGTTTTCGCAACGACAGTTGGTCAATTATACTTTATTGATTTGAGTTCTAGAACCGTGCGTAACCTGAACCCTGATTAGTTAGTTTATATGCATTCGTTGATTTCCTGAGAAATATCCTAGGCCTATATTCTCTCCATCGAATTTACATTTCCTTTACTGTTTATTGCTTTTGTTTCATCTGATTTGCTTAGCTTGATTCGATACTATATAATCTATTGTGTGATTTCTCTGAGTTCTTGTGTTCGACCCCTGATATATTGCAGCTACTGCTTTAGTACTTTTAGGGTATTAATTTGAGCATATCAAATTTGGCAAGCAAATGCTAAGTCTGGGGGAGTTGATATATCATGTTTTTTACCCCTTTTAAGCCATGATATAAGTCCTTTTTATAGAGTCTTTCTAGTATTTTGGAGTCTTCTAGAGTCTTTTACAGGTTTTAGCACGGTTGGAGCATAATTGAAGATATTGGAGCTTTCTGGAGCATTTTGGATCAAAGCAGAAGTTCGTGTAGGTGAGAACCCGATTTGAAGCCTTGGTATCAATCAATACTGGCTAGTATCGGTCGATACCCATTGCAGCAGACACGACCCGCGACTTTAATGAAGAGTTGAAGAATTGTAAAATCGCCCAGAAGTCTTTATTATTTACAAGAAGCCCCAAAACGTGATTTAAGTTATTTAATAGGATTTTACAGCCACTTTCATGGCGATGCTTTATTCTACTCTTGATTTTACTTTGGTTTTTGGAGAGACAACTCTGAACTCCTGTTTCTATTGATTTATTTGATGATCTATTCAATCATGTTGTTTTCATTCTCCATGTCTGAGTAGATCCACTTTAGGTTCAGGGTTCTCATAAGGGTTTTCTCTGAATGCCAGATTGATTATCTGTTTATGATTCACCATCTGAATTAGTTCTTCACCATAGGTTGATCTCAAAGCTAATTCTAGGTTGACGAATCTGGAACTTAGATCTTAGGATAATTGATTAGGCACGACAGTGCGATTAATTACCTGATAGAACCTAGGGTGAGCAAATTGATTATTCGCAAAGAGATTTGGTTTAATTGATTTGTGAACATATCAAACTCGATATTATAGCTGATTTCTTCTTAGGAATTTGCAAAGAGATTTGGGATTCTGAAGTTTAGATTTAGATAGCTTTCGCAACGAAAGTTGGTTAGCTATACTTTAGTGATTTGAGTTCAAGAACCCCGCTAAATCTGAATCATGTTAGTTAGTTTGTCTGCATTCATTGATTTCCTAAGAAATACCCTGGGCCTATATTTTCCTCCATCGAATTACAACTCTTTTAATTTACGTTTTGCTTTCAATTACATCTATTGGTTTAGCTTAATTCTCTTCTATATAATATATTGTGTGTTTCTGTGAGTCCTTGTGTTCGACCCCTACTTTACTACAACTACTGCTTTAGTACTTTTAGGGTATTAATTTGAGCATATCAAGTTGCTTAGTAACATCGACACTAGCAAGATCCCCATCAATGTTTGAAGTATCCATATACCCATGTCTAAATGAATGCAACTTCCTTAAGTTTATTCGAAACAGAAGAGAAAAGTTATGCTTGTAAACTAACATGTTCTTTTAATTATCAAACCAAATCATATATATTAAATGCGAAGTAGATTTTGAGCTTAAAGCTCTCTCATTCACCCTCAGGGTGGTTAATTATTCTGATGTCTCTCTGCAAAAAGTCGTTAATACCCTTTTAATTGGTTTAAATTAAGTTTAATTAAATTGTCAATTCTGCTTCCGGTTTATATTTTTCGTTGGGTCGTTAATTTTGTAAACTCAGATTGGGCTATGTTTAAAACCTTTTATCATTAATCGTATTCATATCATTAAAACCTAATAGCTTAACCTATAATGACCTATAAATAACAAAACCCGCCACAAGAAAACTGTGATATTAAGCTGAGCCCTAGCGACTTCTTCATCATCTGGGTATTGGACTGTGTTTTTGGTTTGAAACTCTATCACGTGTTTGATCTAGCTTTAATCAAAGCGAGGTGGAGCGAAGATGAATGTATGGATTGCTTGGATATGATGCTTTTAAGCACGGCTTGGCACTTGAAAAATCTGTGAAAGAAGCTAAGTTCATATTCGAGAGATCTGGGGATGCTATTAGGTTTAGAGAGATTCATATCTACACCACGAGTATGTTGGTAATTTTCAGAATTAACTAGTGCTACATGACTGTTGGAGAAGGACATCGGCTGAAGAACCACAAATTTGTCCTCGCAAAAACACTACTAATGAATTTTTTTTTTTTTTGGTAGGACACCTTCGTATTGCAAGAGCCCATCTAGAAATCGTTTGCGATTCCCTCTAAAGGTATTGCGGGTATGGAGTCTCGGCTTTTAGCGGTATTGCTTTTTTTGTATACAAAAATCTACTTTTTAAATTTCTATCGAATTTAGTTTGTTGTGTTTTTTGTTCTTATAATCGTGTTCTTCGATACTATAGTAAGATGTGGTCGTGTTGTTGGTGTTGTACATCATGATGATTCGAGACAAAAATATTACACAATTCGATTTAAAAAAAAACAGAATAGAGATGAAGAAGATAACAACGAAAATCAATTAGGGTTTCGTTTTCTTATTTCCAGACTTTGGGTTTAAGTTCATGATGAATGTGGAGGATTTGGTATTTCAGCTTTACATCTCAAATCTTTTATGCTCCTCTGATCCCGACTTGGTTTCTGGTTTCGGAATGTGTATGGTTTATCCAAAAAAATAATCAGAGAATCTATTATCTAATTGTGTCAACTATGGTGAGGTAAATAACAAAATTCAAAAAGTTGAAGTGTTCTCTGAGATTTTTTCAGATTTTTGTGTTCTTATAAGATTTCTTAGCTTTTTCAGGGATCTACAAAGTCTTGTTTGGTGACTTCGATTGACTTTGCTGATGTTGATGCAATTAAGACATGCAATGTTTCTCTTCTTCTCTAGAATTCAAATTCAAAACCAATGTTACACGTTAGATCTCTTTCTCTCTTTCTTGCATTAATGTTTATCATGCGACATTGGAGTGTTTGCATCCAAATAAAACTCACCAGATTTTTGCGTCTTTGTCTTTTGAAAGATACTTTTCAGGTATCAATACAAAGATAGCTAGAAAATGTGGATCTGCAAAGATACAAGAGACTGAACTCTCAAGTTCTTACAAATCTTTATTTTTTTTAGAGTTCTTATTTGGAGTCTCTGATTTTTCTGTATACTCTACAGAGTGGTGAAAGAGAGCGAAAGCTTGGTGAAAAGGTCACAAAGCCAAGATAAACATTCCCATTTGAGCATTGATGAAGATGAAAGCCGTAAAAGTCATTCACAAGAGGTACTTAAAGTAGTTGGTGAATACACTTGCTTTTTGAATGTTATCATACATGTAGTCTTCATTCTCAAAAGCTGGTTGATTTCTCGGGTATCAATGTCTATAATATCAAGTTTAAAAGATTTCTATTTGCTGAATGTTAATTTTTTTTTTGTTTTGTTTTGATCTCAGTCTCTAATCTCTATGGAATCTAGAGGTTTCAGGCTGAGTTCTTGTGGAGTTCAACACTAGAGAACCATCACATGGGATATCCTTGTGTTGTCTGCTCATTGTATGGAATTTTTACTGCTTTATGCGACCGCTTCAAGTGAAACACAAAAAGAACATGTGGCTCCCTTCATCTCGGGATTGCTTTGAGTAGATTGTATCCAGATAGGAGTTTCTTCCGAGAGATAAAAGAGTTGATCTCTGGTTTAAAATGTTTATCCTAATACAAAGTAATATTTTGTTTATATCAAGTAGTCTGAGCTTGGGGCATCATATGGTGGACATTCTCAGGTGAACGATGCTTCAAAAGTATTGGCTGTGATTTTGGCACAATCCCATGAACCTGTACAGTTGCTTTCAGGAGATTCTGCGTCAGACATTTTCTATGTGTAAGAGAGGATACTTGCATTCGTTTTTCTTTTCTCTTCTACTTTATGTGTCTACTAAGTGTTTGTAAAAATGCTCAACTAAAAAAATGAGTGTGTGAAGGAGTATTATTAATGTTTCTACGTTTTGGTATAAAAGTCTTACTCTCCTTGATTCGTGAAAGAGAATATTTGTTCATTTATTAATTGGTACTAAAAAGTGAGAATTTTAGTAGACGACATGTTTAGTCTTTGGGGATCTGTGTTAATGTTTGCTAAATTGTTAGGATAAGCAGTGTTGGTGTTCTCACGTTAGGAGAAGTCATTATTACAGATTGATTGTTTAGCTGGACAAAGAAAGTGCTTCATGCTAGGTGAAGATGAGACGCTAATTTTATGTTCTTTTGAGTTTTTTTTTTTTTTTGGGTTGATTGATTTCATCTCTTTTCAGGATGATGAGTGAATATAAAGTGGAGACGATCAACGATTGCATGCAAGAGTTCTTTGTTGAAATGGAACCAAATACAGTAAGAATCTCAATTTGAATTTCCGTATTTTGCTTCACTAAGTCCCCAATATCATTAATTTTTTCTCTTAATCAAACACTGGTTCTTCTGCGTTTTGATTCTGATTCTGATTATGATTCTTCTGATTTTGAATGATGATAGGGTTTTGCAATTACTGATGATGATTTCTGAGATTTTGTTTATATATATCTTGGAAAAATTTGCTAAATTATATTATCTTTGTTTTTCTTATTTGTGCGTTTTATGTGTTTTTGATAGGCTATATTAAGGAGGTGTGTGGAAGATAAGAGTTGAGCTTCCACATGCTTATCTTTATAAATGTCCATCTGTTGTTTTCATTACTAAGATTTATCACCGATATGTTGATGAATTGTGAGTTTAGTTTAACCACTAGATGTTTTGGATAATTATTACTGGACATTTGTGTTCTTGAGAATTTCACGCTCTCTTTCTTAATTTCACAAAAATTATTATACTACCTTTAATGAAATTGATTATTTTCAAATCCATGCATTTATCAATTATAATTCATATTCACAAATAAGAAGAATAGACACTAGAAAAAAATGACAGAGAAGAAGAAGAAGAAAAAAAGTCGAAAAGACGAGAAAGAAGACCAAGACAAATTAATGTAATGCAGATAAATCCAAAAAAAAAAATAATAATAATGAACCTGGAAGAAAAAGAATAATAAACCTGGAAGAAAAAAAAAGATGGATAACACAAAATAATAAACCTGTAAGAAAAAGAAAAAGATGGATAACACAAAATAATGAAGAAGGATAAAGATAAGAAAATGTGGAAGTTGAAGGAAAAAAAAAGAAAACCGGAAGATGAAGAAAAAGAAGTAGAAGAAAAGAAAACTATAAGATGACGTAGACGAAGTATAGAAGGTGAAGATGAGAAGAACGACGAAGAAAAATCAGAAGAATAAGAATTTAAATCAGACAAAGAATATGAAGAAGAGGAGTAAACATTGAAAAAAGAGAGGAAGAAGTCGGAGAATACAAATATGGTGAAAAAGAAGTCAAATACGAGGAAGAAGATAAATCAAAAGATAAAGAAGAGGAAGTAGATGAAAACGAAGAAGAAGAGGAAAAAGACAAAGAAGAGATAAGTAAGAATAGTTGAAAGAAGAAAAATCAGAAGAAAGAAGACGAAGAAGAACCGAAATAAAAAGAAGAAGAATAAGTCGGAGAAGACAAAGACGATAAAGAAGAAGAAGTAGAAGTCGAAGAAGAGGAAGAAGGAAAAGACGGGGAATATGACAAAATGAAGAGGAAGAAGAAGAAAAAAACGAAGCTGATGAAGAAGAATTCGGAAAATACGAGGACCCAAACGTTAAAGATGAGGAAGGATACCGGAAGATGAAGATGACAAAGTATGAGAAGGTGAAGATGCGGAAGGAGGCTAAGAAAAACTTGAAGAATAAGGAACCAGAGACAGAGAAGACAAATGCGATGAATTAGGAGAAGTTAAAAAAGAAGAAAATAGTCGAAGATAATGAAAAAGAAAAAGCAAAGATGGTGAAAAAAATAAGAAAATTACGAGGAAGAGGAAAACCCGAAAGATAAAGAAAAAGAAGAAGAAGAAGAAGAAGATAAAGCAGAAGAAGTAAAAGACAAAGAAAAACCTTAATAATAGGATGTCGAGAAGACGAAGATGACGAAGAAGGATAAGAAAGAAGAAGACAAAGAAAAACTGAAAGAAAAAAGAAAAAAAGAGGTCGAAGAAAACAAAGAAGACGAAGATGTTGAAGAAGAAGAAGGAAAATATGAGGAAGAAATATATTTTAAGATTTTGTTTTTATATATACTTTTAATCGGAGGTAATACATATAGGATATCATTTTATTTAAATATGATACTATAATGTAGTCAATATGATAATTGTATTTTTGATCTAATTTTGTTTTCAAATTTAGATATACAATTTAAATAAGTGGTTTTGTGCACGGAAGATACAAGGAAATATTGGTTGAAACGATGAAGTTATTTTGACGGCGAAAAAATGTATTATTTATATGAAGAAGGAGAATGAAAAGATGGCCAAGATGATTGATGGTAAACTTAGAGAACAAAAGAGCGGATGAGAAGTTGAAGGAGACAAAACTAAACATATTTATTGTGGAATTTATCTTTCATGAAAAAGAAAAAGATGAAGAACATGTTGGAGATTCTCGAGGAAAACACAAGGAATATCTAATTGAGAGAGAGAGGAGAGAGAGAGAGAGAGAGAGAGAGAGAGAGAGAGAGAGAGAGAGAGAGAGAGAGAGAGAGAGAGAGANAGAGAGAAGGAGAGATGTGGAAGTTGAAAAAAAAAAGAAAACCGGAATATGAAGAAAAGAAAACCATAAGATGATGTAGACGAAGTATAGAAGGTGAAAATGAGAAAAACGACGAAAAAAAATCAGAAGAATAAGAATTTAAATCTGACAAAGAATATGAAGGAGAAGATGAAGAAGAGGAGTAAACATTGAAAACAAAAAAGAAGAAGTCGGAGAATACGAATATGGTGAAAAAGAAGTCAAATACGAGGAAGAAGATAAATCAAAAGATAAAGAAGAGGAAGTAGATGAAGACGAAGCAAAAGAGGAAAAGACGAAGACGAGAAAAGTAAGAATAGTTGAAAGAAGAAAGAAGAAAGAAGACGAATGATATGCTCAAATTAATACCCTAAAAAGTACTAAAACAGTTGATGTAGTATATCAGGGGTCGAACACAAGAACTCAGAGAAATCACACAATAGACCGAATAGTATCGAATCAAGCAAAGCAATTCAGATGAAACAAAAACAATAAACAGTAAAAGAGTTGTAAGATCGATGGGGAGAATATAGGCCTAGGGTATTTCTCAGAAAATCAATGAATGCATATAACCAATCAGTCAGGATTCAGATTTAGCGCGGTTCTTGAACTCAAATCACTAAGGTATAATTGACCAACTATCGTTGCGAAAATTATCTAAATCTAAACTTCAGAATCCCAAATCTCTTTGCAAGTTCCTAAGAATAAATCAGCTTTAAAGTTCAGGTTTGATATGTTCACAAATCAATTAAACCAAATCTCTTTGAGAATAATTAATTTGCTCACCCTAGGTTCTGTCAGATTACTCAATTGCACTGTCGTGCCTAATTGATTAACCTAAGATCTAAGTTCTATGTGATCAATCTAGAATTAGATTTGAGAACAACCTATGGTGAAGAACTAATTCAGATGGTGAATCCTAACTAATCAATTACCAGGAATCAGAGAAATCCCTATGAGAAAACCCTAAACCTAAAGTGGATCTACTCAGACATGGAAATTGAAGCAATAAACATGACTGAATAAATACTCAAATAGATAATAAGAAAGATTAACAAGAGGGTTCGAAATCTTCTCTCGGACGAACATAGTTTCAGACTTGTCTCCCTCACAAAGCTCTCTCACAAAACTCAAAGTAAATTAAAGCATAGCCATCAAAGTGGCTGTAAAATCATAATAAATAACATAAGTCACGTTTTGGGGCTTCTTGTAAATAATAAAGTCTTCTGGGCACTTTTGCAATTCTTCAACACTTGGAAAAGTCGCGATCGTGTTTTGCTGCGGTGAGTATCGACCGATACTCATCAGTATCGATCAATATCGAGGCTTTAAATCGGGTACTCAGCTACACGAACTTCTGCTTTGATCTAAAATGCTCCAGAAAGCTCCAATATCTCCAATTATGCTTCAAACGTGCTAAAACCTGTAAAAGACTTTAAAACACTACAAAATAGTAGAAATACTCTATAAAATAGACTTATATCATGGCTTAAAAGGGGTAAAAACCATGATATATCAACTCCCCCAGACTTAGTCTTTGCTTGCCCTCAAGCAAATAGAAGACTAAACTAGAGAAAGAGGTTTGAAAACACGGAGACTCACCTGTTCATGAACCATCGCAAAGATCCTTTTCCCAAGCACCCAAATTTCACCTAACCAGTTCCAAATCTAACCACCATGTACTTCTCCGTAGACATTCGCAGCTTTCCCAGACTCCACACATTATCTCGCAACATTATTCAAATAAAACCCTCATCGCCAGTTTCATCGCTGCAGTGAATATTCAAGAACCTTCTAGACTCTTTACCATACAATATCATGACAAAAGAACCACCAAATTTACACACTTTTTGGTATTGTTGTCTCTCCCCCAGACTTGTTTCTTATCATGTTCTTTCTTTCTTTTTGGATATGCATATACATATTAAGGTCTGAAACTCGAGTATTGATGGTGTTTGCCACCGAATCCCCAGTTCTTTCCTCTCTATGTATCAAAGGCTTAGGCGAATAATGGTATCACTGGAAATTTTGTAACCTCTCTTTCAACCTTTGTGTGATCATTCCCTCTTAAGTGGAATATTGGGATCGCTGGAAATTATCTTAGCCCTCTACTCAGAAGAAAATCATTTCATATTTTATGCTCTTTTTTATCAACTTATAATAGGGGAGAGAGATACCATTACTTTAAACACATGAGTTCTTTTGTCAGATATGAATGATAAATCAAGCTCTATGAACACTAACCACATCGATGAAGTGCAAAAGTTTGGCTCAGGCTTTAGAAGAACTCTGCTGGAGACATGGATGTTTTCTAGTCAACTGGTCAGTCTTTGGATTTTTCATTAGTCGATCTAGAACTGATCCTGTAACACTGTTCACTCAAAAACAAAATCAGACCAATAGGCTCAAGCACATGATCATAATCTCCAACAAGTTTTGACTCAATAAAACGATAAATTTTTTTTTATTTTTTTTTATTTTTTATTTATTATTTATTTTTTTATTATTTTTTGACTCTAAGAAAAACAAAAACGATGTCAGCAACTACCTCCCTCAGACTTAAACAACACTGTCCCCAGTTTTATCTAGTCTATAGTCGGTGAAAGAAAACAAAACAGCTGAGTGAAGACATGAAAATCAGAGAACTTACCTGTGCATTGGGTATCGACCGATACCATCACTGGTGTCGATCGATACAAGGACTATTAGTCGATGCACGTTTGTCTCTCCTGGTGTCGATCGATACTGATGGTATCGGTCGACACAGACCCTTTTCAGCTGATTCACACGTAAATACTAGACACAAAAACGAAAAATGCAAAAATAAAAGACGTATATACAGACTCACCAGTGGGTTGCCTCCCACCAAGCGCTCGTTTAACGTCATTAGCTTGGCTGTACCGCCATTCAGGCTGTGGGTGCATCATCCAGAGGCATTATCTGCCCTGCTGGAATCTCAGCTTTCGCCCAATAGTGTTTCACCCTCTGTCCATTGACAATAAACTCATCGCATGTAGGACTAATCAACACAACTGCACCATGTGGTCTGACCTTCTTGATTGTGAAGGGACCTGACCAACGAGAACGCAGTTTACCAGGAAACAATTGCAAACGAGAGTTATACAGAAGTACATGGTTGTTCGGCTCGAAATGTCTGGAGATGATCTTTTTATCATGATATGCCTTAGTTCTCTCCTTGTACAGCTTCGAGTTCTCGTAGGCGTGGTGCCTAATCTCATCCAACTCGTTCAGCTGAATCAATCTCCTCTCAGCAGCAGGCTTGATATCGAAATTCAGCAACTTTGTCGCCCATGCTGCTTTGTGCTCGATCTCCACTGGAAGGTGACATGCTTTCCCATACATCAAGTGAAACGGTGTAGTTCCCAGAGGTGTCTTGAAAGCAGTCCTGTAGGCCCATAGCGCGTCATCCAGCTTCGTAGACCAATCCTTCCTAGAAGTACCCACTGTCTTCTCCAAAATTTCCTTGATTTGCCTGTTGGAGACCTCTACTTGCCCACTGGTCTGAGGGTGATATGGAGTAACCACGCGATGATTAACACCATGCTTTTTCAGCAACTTCTCAAAAACCTTGTTAATAAAATGGCTACCACCATCACTTATAACAATACGCGGCACTCCAAATCGTGGGAAGATGATGGTCTTAAACAACTTAAGAACCACCGAAGAGTCATTGGTTTGACTAGCAATCGCCTCCACCCATTTGGACACATAGTCCACAGCAACCAGGATGTATTTGTTCTTGTGTGACGAGGGAAAGGGACCCATAAAATCGATGCCCCAGCAATCGAAAACTTCAACCTCAAGGATGAAATTATGTGGCATCTCATGCCTTTTGCTGATCTTCCCTCTCCTCTGGCAGACATCACACCATGAGATATAAGCATGCACATCTTTGAATATAGTAGGCCACCAGAAGCCTGTTTGAAGAACTTTGGACACTGTCTTGAAAGTAGCGAAGTGTCCTGCATACTCAGACCCATGACAATGAAAAAGAATCGCAGGCACCTCAGACTCTGCAACACATCTTCGGTAGATACCATATGAGCAGTGCTTGTATAGGTAAGGCTCATCCTAGAGGAATCGTCTCATCTCGCGCATAAATTTCTTCCTCGCATACTTCGTGGGATGCTTTGGCTCAGTTTCTACAGCAAGGTAGTTAGCAATGTCAGCGTACCATAGTCGTGCAGGACTAGATACATCAGCTAGATAGGCGTCATAAGAGTCGAAGTGCTCTGTAGGCAAAACAGGTCCGAAACGTGTCGGGTATCGACCGATACTGGGTGAGTATCGATCGATACTGATAGTTTGCACACGCGAAAATTGCAGATTTTCGGAACCAATATCCTGAGGTTTAGCCTCAATGAAGTAGATACCCTCCTCTGGTAAGAAATCATCAATAGGCACGACTTCATCGATCTTTATTCGTGATAGGTGGTCAGCAACTCCATTCTCAACTCCTTTCTTGTCCTTGATCTCGATATCGAACCCTTGGAGCAAAAGTACCCATCGACAAAGACGAGGCTTGAGGTCCTTGTTCTTCAGCAAGTATTTGAGAGCAGCATGGTCTGTGTGAACAACAACCTTGCTCCCAATCAAGTAGGACCGAAATTTCTCGAAAGAGAAAACAACTGCAAGTAACTCCTTCTTAGTGGTGCTGTAATTTCGCTGAGCATCATCCAACGTCCTGCTGGCGTAATAAATGGCATGGAGATTCTTGTCTTTCCTCTGACCCAACACAACTCCAACAGCAAAATCACTTGCATCGCACATAACCTCAAAAGGTAAACTCCAATCAGGTGGTTGGACAATAGGAGCACTCACCAACGCCTTCTTAATCTCCTCGAAGGATACAAGGCAATCATGTGTGAAATCGAATTTGACTTCTTTGCACAACATGGCTGTTAGTGGGCGTGCAAGCTTAGAGAAATATTTGATGAATCTCCTGTAAAACCCAGCATGACCAAGGAAGCTTCGAATCTCAGATACAGATCGTGGAGGTTGCAGGCTTGTCATGACCTGAATCTTAGCCTTGTCAACTTCGATCCCTGCCTTAGAAACCTTGTGTCCAAGAACGATGCCATCTTGTACCATGAAGTGGCACTTCTCCCAATTAAGAACCAAGTGCTTCTCCTCACATCGCTGAAGCACCTTGCACAAGTTATCCAGAAAATCCTTGAATGACGATCCATACACTGAAAAGTCATCCATGAACACCTCCATAAATTCCTCAGTCATGTCCATGTAAATCGACATCATGCATCTCTGAAAGGTCGCTGGAGCGTTACATAATCCAAATGGCATTTTTCTGTAGGCGAATGTGCCATAGGGACATGTAAAAGTCGTTTTTCCTTGGTCCTCTAGATGTATAGGAATCTGGAAAAAGCATGAGTACCCATCGAGAAAACAGTAGTATGGGTGACTCGCTAACCTCTCTAGCATCTGGTCGATGAATGGCAATGGGAAGTGATCCTTGTTTGTAGCCGCATTCAGCTTCCTGTAGTCAATACAGATCCTGTGACCAGTGATTGTCCTAGTAGGGATCAGCTCATCCTTCTCGTTCTTCACCACAATTATTCCTCCTTTCTTAGGCACAGCATGAACTGGACTAACCCAAGAACTATCTGAGATGGCATAGATAATCCCTGCTTCCAACAGGTTCATCACTTCCTTTCTGACCACTTCCTTTAGGTTCGGATTCAACCTCCTCTGGCACTCTATCGAAGACTTTGACTCATCCTCCAGGTGAATCCGATGCATGCACAAGTCTGGTGCTATACCTGAAATGTCATTAAGAGAATAGCCAAGAGCTTTGCAATACTTGCGCAGCTTGCTCAGCAGTAAGGCAATCTCTGTGTTGTTCAAGGAAGCATTAACGATCACAAGGTATGTGGAATTAGGACCAAGAAAACTATACCTCAGATTTGCTGGAAGTGGCTTGAGTTCCAGTTTAGGAGCATTTTCCTCGCTCCAATCCCCAAGCCCTGTAACTTGCTTAGAATTTTCGACCAACTCAGTATCGATCGATACTGGCGACGCTGAATCGAGCATTTTCGAGTATCCAGCTGTATCATCTCCCAGCAACTCCTCTGAGTCATCAGAGCACACCAATGCTCTCTCCAGTGGATATTCAGGGTGCATCCCAAGGAAGTACTTTTCTGCTATGTCACTGAAGGTATCCACATAGAACGTATGTCCATCGATAGTTGGTCTTTTCATCATCTTCTCCATGTTAAAGGACATCACCAAATCACTGATGTTGAGAGCTATCTGTCCATTCTTGCAATCGATCAAGGCTCCAGCAGTTGCAAGGAATGGTCTGCCCAGGATAAGAGGATCCTTAGGTTCAGCATCGTACTTCAGGACGATGAAATCTGTTGGGATCAAGCAGTTCCCAATCTTGATTGGGACATCTTCGAGTAGTCCCTCTGGAAGTCGCACTGAACGATAAGCAAGTACCAGCGAAATCCTTGTAGATTAGAAATCTATCATCCTCATTCGCTTAGCAACTTAGTGTGGCATGAGGTTCACACTCGACCCAATATCGCAGAGAGAACGCTCGAATCTCTCTGTGAAGATAGTGCAATCCAAAACAAAACTCCCTGGGTCTGGTAGCTTCTTGGGAATTTTGTTGAGTAGAATCGCACTGCACTCAGCTGTAATCATCATGACACCTTCCTCAAGGTTCACATTGCTAGACACCATCTTTTTCACATACATCCTGAAAGCTGGAGAAGTCTTAATAGCATCAACAAAATGAAGTTCCACCACCAACTTATCCAACATAGTTTTGCATCTGGCGTCCTCCCATTCTTTCTTTGTCATCTTAGGAGGCATAGGATAAGGCATCTTGGGTGTATACACTCTCTCCTTGACAATCTCTGGTTCCTTCTCGACATGTGCCTCAGCATCGACCGATACAAAAGGAGTATCGATCGATACACGGGATTTTGGATCCCCTCGTGTAGGTGTCTAGACTGGTGTCGATCGACACTGGCTAGTATCGATCGGTACACGTGGATTTTCAGAATCCCAGTCGTCATCATCAGCAAGATCGACGAAAGTCTCTGCAATTGGGCTGTTCTTCACTCCTGGAAACACTTCTTTTCCACTCCTCAAGGTGATGGCATTGATGTGTGCTCTTGGATTCTCAGTTTTCCTTGGAAGAAAACCTTCCTGCCTCTGCACAGCTGCTGCGGTCTGAGCAACCTGAGTTTCCAGCTTTCTCTGAAAAATATTGATAGCTTCAATTTTTCCATTCATATCAGTGTACAGATGGTCCATCTTCCCATTGAAATCCACTTGCAGCTTTTGCTGTCCCTGAATAATATGTTCAAACATGGATTCCATCTTACTCTCTGTGGACTTTGGAGAGATGGGTTGGTACGAAGAGTTCCCATAATTGCAAGTGAAATCGCTGCTCTAGAGTGGTTTCTGAGCAAATTGTTTTGCTCCAAAACTAGATTTGTTGCCCTCAAGCTTGTATCCACCTTGCTGAGTGTTGTTGTTGAAGTTTCGGTTGTTGTTGTACCCAAATCGCTGACCCTGAAAACCAGAACCACCAACGTAGTTAATATCCTCCATTTCATCTTCATCAATATTATCGACTCCATCAGCAAAGTGTACAGTCTTCTTCGACTTCCCGATCAGAAAATCTAGCTTGGCCTGAACTTCAGCGATCTGCGATCTATCAACTCCTCCAGCCTGCTTCTTTCGCTCGAAATCAGCATTCTTGGTGCTATTGCTAGACGCCAAGTTCTCAATCAGCACAACCGCATCATCTGGGTACCTGGTGTTGAAATTCCCATTACTCGCAGCATCCAAAGCCATCTGGTACCTCCAATCGATCCCTCTGTAGAAAATTCCCAGCAACTGAACCTGAGTGAACCCATGGTGCAGGCAATCCCTTTGATATGACTTGAAACGAATCCAAGCAGCTTTGAGTGCCTCTGTCGGACCTTGAGAAAACTGAGAAATCTTGTTCCTGAGCTCTTCGGATATCGCATCATCATAGAAATTATTTAGGAACACATTCTTCGTCTCATCCTAGGTAGTTAGCGAACCAGGAGTTAACTGCTTCAGCCAATAAGCAGCATCCCCACTAAGAGAGTATGGGAAAAGCTTGCAGAAAAGGAACTCATTGGGCACTCCATTGTACTTCATACCAGTGACCAAATCTTTGAACCTCTTGATATGATCCATGGGGTGTTCATGGGATAGGCCATGGAAAGGATTCTGACTCACAAGAGCGTAGTACGCAGGTTTCAGCTCAAAGTCATTCCTCTGAAAAGTGGGGATGCGAATCGCAGCTCGATTGGCATAGAACTGATCATGTCTGTTGTGCTCACCAAGTGTTCTACCTCGATCAACCGCAGCCACCCCAACGTTGGCGCGCGCAGCTAGCGCGGCAATCTCACCAACAACGACATGAGGGACAATGATGTTTCCAGCTTCATCAAGTCGATGCCCTCTCGCATTGCACACTTGACCCTCTTGGTCTCTCAAAACTCCAGCTTCATCATGAGTCAACACCACTGGGTTATTCATCTCTGCTGGTTGCTTTGCTTTTCTGTTTGTGCATTCCAAACGTGCTAGCTTCTCTTACGACATATTAACTAGCGGAGTGCTCTTGTTCCTTCTGGTTTCACGATTAGGCATGCACCTGAAACACGAAAGTCAAGAACGTAAGTAACCAAAAACCACGATGAGTATCGACCGACGCTGGGTGGTGTCGATCGATATCAGCAAACGAAAACAACGAGTATCGACCGACACTGAATAGTATCGATCGATACCGAATAACTTAGTCGAAACTCGATAGCTAAAATCTAATGGCGAAAATTGAGTCCCCGACAACGGCACCAAATTTGATATGCTCAAATTAATACCCTAAAAAGTACTAAAGCAATTGCTGCAGTATATCAGGGGTCGAACACAAGAACTCAGAGAAATCACATAATAGACCGAATAGTATCGAATCAAGCTAAGCAATTCAGATGAAACAAAAACAATAAACAGTAAAAGAGTTGTAAGATCGATGGAGAGAATATAGGCCTAGGGTATTTCTCAGGAAATCAATGAATGCAGATAACCAATCAGTCAGGATTCAGATTTAGCGCGGTTCTTGAACTCAAATTACTAAGGTATAATTGACCAACTATCGTTGCGAGAATTATCTAAATCTAAACTTCAGAATCCCAAATCTCTTTGCAAATTCCTAAGAATAAATCAGCTTTATTCAGATTTGATATGTTCACAAATCAATTAAACCAAATCTCTTTGAGAATAATCAATTTGATCACCCTAGGTTCTGTCAGATTACTCAATTGCACTATCGTGCCTAATTGATTAACATAAGATCTAAGTTCTATGTGATCAATCCAGAATTAGATTTGAGAACAACCTATGGTGAAGAACTAATTCAGATGGTGAATCCTAACTAATCAATTACCAGCAATCAGAGAAATCCCTATGAGAAAACCCTAAACCTAAAGTGGATCTACTCAGACATGGAAATTGAAGCAATAAACATGACTGAATAAATACTCAAATAGATAATAAGAAAGAGTAACAAGAGGGTTCGAAATCTTCTCTCGGACGAACATAGTTTCAGACTTGTCTCCCTCACAAAGCTCTCTCACAAAACTCAAAGTAAATTAAAGCATAGCCATCAAAGTGGCTGTAAAATCCTAATAAATAACCTAAGTCACGTTTTGTGGCTTCTTGTAAATAATAAAGTCTTCTGGGCACTTTTGCAATTCTTCAACTCTTGGAAAAGTCGCGATCGTGTTTTGCTGGGTGAGTATCGACCGATACTCGTCAGTATCGATCGATACCGAGGCTTTAAATCGGGTACTCATCTACACGAACTTCTACTTTGATCCAAAATGCTCCAGAAAGCTCCAATATCTCCAATTATGCTCCAAACGTGCTAAAACCTGTAAAAGATTCTAAAACACTAAAAAATAGTAGAAAGACTCTATAAAACGAACTTATATCATGGCTTAAAAGGGGTAAAAACCATGATATATCAACGAAGAAGAACCGAAATAAAAAAAGAAGAATAAGTCGGAGAAGACAAACACGATAAAGAAGAAGTAGAAGTCGAAGACGAAGAAGAGGAAGAAGGAAAAGACGAGGAATATGACAAAATGGAGAGGGGGAAGAAGAAGAAGACGAAGCTGATGAAGAAGAATTAGGAAAATACGAGGACCCAAACGTTAAAGATGAGAAAGGATACCGGAAGATGAAGATGACAAAGTATGAGAAGGTGAAGATGCGGAAGGAGGCTAAGAAAAACTTGAAGAATAAGGAACCAGAGACAGAGAAGACAAATGCGATGAATTAGGAGAAGTTAAAGAAGAAGAAGAAAAAGTCGAAGATTATGAAAAAGAAAAAGCAAAGACGGTGAAAAAAATAAATAAATTACGAGGAAGAAGAAAAACCGAAAGATAAAGAAAAAGAAGAAGAAGAAGAAGATAAAGGAGAAGAAGTAAAAGACAAAGAAAAACCTGTGTAATAGGATGTCGAGAAGACGAAGATGACGAAGAAGGATAAGAAAGAAGAAGACAAAGAAAAACTGAAAGAAACAAATAAAAAGAGGTCGAAGAAAACGAAGAAGACGAAGATGTTGAAGAAGAAGAAGGAAAATATGAGGAAGAAACATATTTTAGGATTTTGTTTCTTATATATACTTTTAATCAGATGTAATACATATAGGATATCAATTTATTTATATATGATAATATAATGTAGTCAATATGATAATTATATTTTTGATCTAATTTTGTTTTCAAATTTAGATATACAAATTAAATAAGTGGTTTTGTGCACGGAAGATACAAGGAAATAGTGGTTGAAACGATGAAGTTATTTTGACGGCGAAAAATGTATTATTTATATGAAGAAGGAAAATGAAGAGATGACCAAGATGATTGATGGTAAACTTAGAGAACAAAAGAAAACAATTACCAGCAATCAAAGAAATCCCTATGAGAAAACCCTAAACCTAAAGTGGATATACTCAGACATGGAAATCGAAGCAATAAACATGACTGAATAAATACTCAAATAGATAATAAGAAAGAGTAACAAGAGGGTTCAAAATCTTCTCTCGGACGAACATAGTTTCAGACTTGTCTCCCTCACAAAGCTCTCTCACAAAACTCAAAGTAAATTAAAGCATAGCCATCAAAGTGGTTGTAAAATCCTAAAAATAACCTAAGTCACGTTTTGTGGCTTCTTGTAAATAATAAAGTCTTCTGGGCACTTTTGCAATTCTTCAACTCTTGGAAAAGTCGCGATCGTTTTTTGCTGGGTGAGTATCGACAGATACTCGTCAGTATCGATCGATACCGAGACTTTAAATCGGGTACTCAGCTACACGAACTTCTGCTTTGATCCAAAATGCTCCAGAAAGCTCCAATATCTCCAATTATGCTCCAAACGTGCTAAAACCTGTAAAAGACTCTAAAACACTACAAAATAGTATAAAGACTCTATAAAACGGACTTATATCATGGCTTAAAAAGGGTAAAAACCATTATATATAAACGAAGAAGAACCGAAATAAAAAAAAAGAAGAATAAGTCGGAGAAGACAAACACGATAAAGAAGAAGAAGTAGAAGTCGAAGACGAAGAAGAGGAAGAAGGAAAAGACGAGGAATATGACAAAATGAAGAGGGGGAAGAAGAAGAAGACGAAGCTGATGAAGAAGAATTAGGAAAATATGAGGACCCATACGTTAAAGATGAGAAAGGATACCGGAAGATGAAGATGACAAAGTATGAGAAGGTGAAGATGCGGAAGGAGGCTAAGAAAAACTTGAAGAATAAGGAACCAGAGACAGAGAAGACAAATGCGATGGATTAGGAGAAGTCAAAGAAGAGGAAGAAAAAGAAGAAGAAAAAGTCGAAGATTATGAAAAAGAAAGAGCAAAGACGGTGAAAAAAATAAGTAAATTACGAGGAAGAAGAAAAACAGAAAGATAAAGAAAAAGGAGAAGAAGAAGAAGATAAAGCAGAAGAACTAAAAGACAAAGAAAAACTTGAATAATAGGATGTCGAGAAGACGAAGATGACGAAGAAGGATAAGAAAGAAGAAGACAAAGAAAAACAGAAAGAAAAAAATAAAAAGAGGTCGAAGAAAACGAAGAAGACGAAGATGTTGAAGAAGAAGAAGGAAAATATGAGGAAGAAACATATTTTAGGATTTTGTTTCTTATATATACTTTTAATCGGAGGTAATACATATAAGATATCATTTTATTTATATATGATAATATAATGTAGTCAATATGATAATTATATTTTTGATCTAATTTTGTTTTCAAATTTAGATATACAATTTAAATAAGTGGTTTTGTGCACGGAAGATACAAGGAAATAGTGGTTGAAACGATGAAGTTATTTTGACGGCGAAAAATGTATTATTTATATGAAGAAGGAGAATGAAGAGATGACCAAGATGATTGATGGTAAACTTAGAGAACAAAAGAGGGGATGAGAAGTTGAAGGAAACAAAACTAAACATATTTATTGTGGAATTTATCTTTCACGAAGGAGAAAAAGAAGAAGATCATGTTGGAGATTCTCGAGGAAAAAACAAGGAATATCTAAGAGAGAGAGAGAGAGAGAGAGAGAGTAGTTTTTTGGTATTGGTAGTTTTACTTTATTTTTATTTTTATATATATTCTATTTTTTATTTTATTCTAATGTAAGTTTCTTAATCAGCCATAATTGATAGAATCGCTATTATGCATTTTGGTACATGTTTGATCACGACTTTGGAACAAATCTATTTTATTTGTTTGGATTTGTATTATTAACCATTTAATATTGTGTTAATAAGGAGAGTAATTGAAATTACAGAGAGTTTAGAGAAACAAGTATTGCTCGAGGAGAAAATGGCAAAGACCCACGAACCATATCGATATATGATCAAATAAATTTTAGAGATATTGAATTCGATAATACTGAACCGGTTCCATACCTTTTGTGAAATGGTTGAAGAAAAGCACGTAAGCTACAAGGAAACAATGGTTGAAACGGCGAAGATGTTTTGACGTCGAAGAAATGTGTGATTGATATGAAGAAGGAGAAAGAAGAGATGGTGAAGATGCTTGAATGTAAACTAAGGGAACCAAAGTGAGAAGGAGAAGTTGATGGAAACAAGATTAAACATATCTATTGTGGAATTTATCTTTCATGAAATAGAAGAATAAGAAGAAAAAACTAGAGATTCTCGAGGAAGAACCAAGGGAGATCTAAATTAGGAATCTAGAGAGAGTAAAAGAGAGAGGAAGAGAGTGAGAGAGAGAGAGTTAAAGTCTTCAGGGATATGTAATTGGTCGATATTTTATCACGTTAGTTCGTCTCTTTTGTGTTCCTAATTTTTGTTTAATTTGGTTGATAAGGAAGTTAAAGGCTTCACAAACATGTAAGTATAGTTTTTTAGTTATGGTGGTCTTATTTTTTTTAATATGTATTTCTATTTTTTATATTCTAATGTAAGCTTCTTAATCAGCTATAATTGATATACTTGTTATTATGCGTTTTGGCACATATTCTATCACGAATTCTGAACATATCTTTTTTATTTGTTTGGGTTTGTAATATTAATCCTTAAATCTTGTGTTATTAAGGAGAGTATTTGAGATGATATGATATTTAGATAAACAAGCATTGCTCGAGGAGAAAATGGCAACGACCCACGAACCATATCAATGTATGATCAAGGAAATTTCAGAGATATTGAATTCGACAATACTAAAACCGGTTTCAAACCATGTTTGAAATGCTTGAGGAAAAACACAAAAGCTACAAAGAAACAATGATTGAAACGATGAAGATGTTTTGACGACGAAGAAATGTGTGATTATTATGAAGAAGGAGAAGGAAGAGATGGGGAAGATGTTTGAAGGTAAACTATAAGAACAAAATAGAGAAGAAGAAGTAGAAGGAGAAAAGACTAAACCCATCTATTATGGAATTTATCTATCATGATGGAGAAGAAGAGGAAGAAGAACATGCTTGAGATTCTCAAGAAAGAGCCAATGGAGATCTAAGTTAGGAATCTAGAGAGAGATAGAGATATATATAGAAAGAGAGAGAGAGAGAGTAATGGAAACCGATAATGGAAGATTTTTATTCAAAATTGAATATGGCGAGGAAGAAGACGAAGATGAGACAAAAAAACATCGCAAGAATAAAAAGTCGGAGAATATGAAGATGATGAAGAATGAGAGGGAACAAGAAGAGGACGAAGAAAAACTGGAAGAACAAAATGAAGACCAACATGAAGAATAAAAAAATGAAGACCAACATCAGTTCGGCGAAGGAGTTGTAGAAACGAGTTCGGCGATTTCATGTTTCGTTTTGTTCGATAGAAATCGAGATCGCTCAATTTTTTTTTTAGCTCGGTCAATTGTTTCATTAATTCGACCTTGTCCTTTGACACGTGGCATCCGATGACTTTGACAAACCTTCTTGAAGGGACGTTTGAGTTATCACGAACGGTTGCGGGAATCAAGGAGTCGTCATAATTGCTTCTCTCTCTATATATTCTTCAAACCCTTATTATACCTCATTTCACTTCTGCTATAAAAAGGTATGTTTGCTCTCCCTTCTCTCTAGATTTTCTGCTTTCTCTCTCTCTAGAATTTAATTTATTTCAGCTCTCGTTCTACGACTCCGGTAGGATTTTCCGCCGTTCTCCGTTTTGCTTGAATTTCTTTAAAGTTTACGACCTGCCTTTAGTCGATTCTCCGATTTTTTCTTCGTTCTTTTTCTATCTATTCCCTCTTCTAGATCGAAAATGGTTTCGAATTCCTCCCTAGCTTATGTTAATGACCAAACTCTTGTTAGTCAAACTCTTGTCCCAAACAAACCCATTCTCGACCTGCTTAGCACATCAGATTCGTATAATAGGTTGATGGATATCTTAGCCCCGAGAGTCGTTCATCCCAACGAGGCTGGTCCGAGCTCCTTCTGAGCCTCTACTCTCCGGGATGAGGCAAGTGGTGAGACGGAAGCTCAAATTCGTTTTGATGCCGAGATGGCTATTCGTATTGCAACTGATGAAGCCGCTCTCAACGAAGCGTTACAAAATCAAATTCATCAAGACGCCGAACTGGCGGCTCGTATTGCAAACGAGATCAGGGACGAGGCTGATGAAGAGGAGATGGTTGAGGAAACCGTTGGAGAACTCGCGATTAGACGTACTAGGGTTACCCCGGCTTCTGTTGGCCCACTCGTTCGAAGAAGGAGACGATTGATGATCCTCTCGCGGCTAGCAGCTCCTTGGAGGATATTTATTATGCAGTTCCTTCGCCGAGGAACTGACCTTAGACTCCCTTCGAAGGCTACATAATCGTTTACGAGGATTTCTTCCGTAATTGCGGTCTTCGTTTTCCGATCCCGTCCTTGCTGATCGGATATTGCAATCGTCATCATACCGCGCTATCCCAACTCAAGACGGCGACGATCATTAATATCTTGGGGATGATCCATCTAGGTCGGGATATTGGTATGCGGATGTCTATCTCCATTATCGAGGAACTGCTCTCGGTGAATATTACATCGGATAAACCCTGGTTATTCTCAGCCAATGCGAGGCCAACTGCCGATCTAATTACCGTCAACAAACCGAGCAAAGTGTCCGACTGGGACTCTAAATACTTCTACCTTCGTGTCGATTCAGAAACTTTTGAGAATCCTGACATTCCTTTTCGAACTGAATGGACTCTACCGATCGGTAGTTAACTTATTTTCCTTACTTTGATTTCTTTTATGCTATCTTGACTAACTCTTTCTTCTGTATCCTAGATCGGGATCCTCCTGCTTTCCTCCTCAACTCTGGATTAACTAAGGAGATTCGCGAAAGACTCAGCAAGGCCGGGAAGACTCGGTGGCCCGAAGCTTACTAGGAAAAACTAAGGATAAAAGCCAAGCGCGCCCTTAGAGGTTTGTTCGGCTCCTTAATTTTGTAATCAAACTCCGAACTGCGTTTTTATCTGATTATATGTTGCTTTTAGCTCCTCGAAGAATGAACAAAGACGACGTTCCGAACCTTGCTCTTGAGATGGCGGACGCAGCACATGAAAACCCACATGTTGGCAAAGGGGAAACACGAGATCCCCAATTGGAAGTCGTTATTCCACCCGAGCAGACTGCTTAGGTCGAGTCTGATGCCGAGGCCGAGAGACGAAGGAAGGAGAAGGGAAAGGATGTAGCGAGGGATCCCATCAAGTCCAGCGTGTTTTGTCCAAGTAAGGTCGTACATTATACGATCCCATCAAGTCCAGCGTGTACAAAAATGGTGTCGTAAAATAATACGCTCTTAGCCGGTGTACACGAATGGATCCGATATTAATAGTCCGACTAACTATTGCGAGTTGGGGAGCTCGGTTTACATTTGCAAGTGTTGAGAACTCAGCTTATATTTGCAAGTGTTGGGAACTCGGCATATGGTGCGAATCTGAGGAGTTCGGCTTAATTTTTGCGAGTTATATGAACTCGGCCTGAAACCCAAGTGAGCTTTCTCGTGCTGGAAGAGGTTGGTTTGTGAATATTAATGCACTCTTGTAAACACACGATACAGACTAGAGGTTTCCTAACTCGAACCAGAGTGTGCGGGATGGGCCCGACTAATTATTCTCGGGTGACTTAGGAATATTTTAAGGCGGGACTGGCCCCGGCTTGTAAGATGTGGATTATTTCACCACGACACCAGGGGGATGCATATGAGACGGATCTCAGCTTTTTAAGTTTGCATTCATGGGGAATGCTATCGAGCAACTGGCCATGAAGTCGATGTGTTACCGATGAGTTTGGTCGGGACTGCGAACATGGGAGTTCGGCTTAAAAATCAGTTCATAATAAAATTTCATTAATATCATAGTTGAACTTGTGACGAGCTACCTACGTACCCTTTGGAAAGGGATCAAGCCATTCGTAGTTCATATTACATAAGAGATTAGCTAGGTGAGCTGTATCGAAGTAGTAGCACTGGGAGCGTCTTTATTTTATTTTTATGTTTTTGGTCAGGGTTGCCGAACTAAAAGTAGTAACGCTTAAGGTGAAGGGAGTTCCATGATCGTGAGATAGGTGTCCCGTCCATCTTCATTAGTTGATAGACGCCGGATTTGACGACCTTCATGGTCTGATATGAACCTTCCCAGTTTGTGCGGAGCTTGCCGACGTTCTTTTCCTCGGTATTCTGGTAAACTTTACGAAGGACGAGGTCACCGTCCTCAAAATGTCAACCCTTGACTTTCTTGTTGTAATATCGAGCTGCGAGATGTTGATAATTCGAAGTAGGGCTTGTCCGCGTTGTTCTTCAAGTATATCGAGGTTCTCGAGAATCATCTCATCATTGAGGTCGGAATTTTGTGTTAACATCGTGCGACGTATTCCTGGAACATCGAGTTCGGCCCGGCATAATGCTTCCATGTCGTGAGCCTAAGAGAAGGGGGATTGGCCAGTAGATCTTCTGGGAGTAGTTCGGTGCGACCAAAGTACGCCATCGAGCTCGTCTGCCCAAGTGCCTTTTTTTGCCTCCAAACGCGTTTTGAGCCCGTCTATGATTGTTTTGTTTGTTGCTTCGGCCTGGCCATTCCTTTGTGGATATCTTGGAGTGGATAAATTTAGACGGATTTTCCACTTGGCGCAGAAGTCGCTGAATATATTCGATGTGAACTGAGTGCCATTATCGGTGACGATCTCGTAGAGTACTCCGTGTCGGCATATGACAAATATCCAGATGATTTTTTTAACATCAAGTCTGTGTATGTCGGCATAAGACTCGACTTCTACCCACTTGGTGAAGTAGTCCGTGACCACAAGTATGTACTGCTTATGGTTTGTAGATCGACGGAGAGGGCCTATAATGTCCATTGCCCACCGCATAAATGGGTAGGGGGTTGTCGATGTCATTAGCAGTTTGGTTGGAAGGTTTATCATTGGACCATGTCTCTAGCATTTTTCACATATCGCGACGAATATTTCGCAATCGACAAGCATCGTTGGCTAATAGTAGCTCGTTTTCTTGATTTTGAAGGCTAGTGACCGGGTTCCTGAATGGTTGCCACCGTCACCCTCGTGGACTTTCTTCATTCCGGCCTGAATTTCGTGGCTGGAGACGCATATTAAAAGTGCTCCAGCCGCACTCCACGGGAACAAACCGTCCTTGAGAAGAATGTAGCGAGCTGCACTCATTTTGAGTCGCCGAGCTGCACACTTGTCTGCTGGGACATCTCCGTCGATGATGTACATTTTTATTTCCTAAGTCCAATCTTCAGGCTCGGGCTCTTCCTCGGGCTCAATATCGATCGGAACATGCTGGCCTTCTGAAGATTCGTCGTCATCTAATAGTATTTCCTCGGTGTTATCGTTGTCCGGTGCAATATTGAGGTCGAGGATGGTATAAAAAGTGGTAACTTGTGCCTTTCTTTTTCTTGTTAGGGGTGGTTCAAGGTTAGGATTTGCGTCGTAATCACGTCGTCGTGTGGTTATGATGCACTTTGCGGGGAGGTCGATGTTCGGGTGTAGGATGCGTTTGATGGGAATTGTTCGCTTGAGATGAGGATCCGAACTAGAGGCTAGGGCTGCTAAAGCATCAGCCGAAGTATTTTCGCCATGGGGTATCTTGGTTAGTTCGAACGTTGTAAATTCGGAAGCAAATTCCTTAACCAACTTTAAATATGCGTCCATCCGATCATTCCTTGCTTCATATTCACCGTTGAACTGGTTAGCGACGAGCTGGGAATCGCAATATGTCTGGATATGTTGTGTTCCGATTCCTTTGCTAATCGTAGTCTGATAAGCTCAAATTAATATCCTAAAAGTACTAAAGCTTTGTCGGTTGTATTACTTAGGGATTGAATCCACAAAGACTCAAGGAAACACACAATAGATTCTAAAATTTGAATTAAGCTAAGTGATCAAAGGAATTTAAAGCAAATAGGTAAATATAACAAGTTGTAATTCGATAGGGAATAAGATAGGTTCAGGGTATTTCTCAGGAAATCAATGAATGCAGATAAACTAACTAATCATGGTTCGTGTTACGCACGGTTCTTGAACTCAAATCACTTAAGTATAATTAACCAAGTCTCGTTGCGAGAATTATCTAAGTCTAAATCATAGAATTCCAAATCTCTTTGCGAATCCTAAAGTCTAAACCAGCTTTTAGTTCAAGTTTGATTTGTTCACAAAACAACTAAACCAAATCTCTTTGCGAATAGTTATTTTGCTCACCCTAAATTCTATCAGGTTTCTCAATTGCACTCTCATGCCTAATCGATTAACCAAAGATCTAAGTTCTAGGTGATCAATCTAGAATTAACTTTGAGAACAACCTAAGGCGAATAACTAATTCAGATTATGAACCTTAAATAACTAATCAACCTAGCATTCAAAGAAATCCCTTATGAGAACCCTAAACCTAACAGAAGATGTACTCAGACATGGAGATTGAAACAATAAACATGACTGAATAAATACTTGAATAAATAATAAAGAAGAGAGTAAAACAAGGGTTCAAAATCTTCTCTCGGATGAACAGAGTTTCAGACTTGTCTCCCTCAAATAGCTCTCTCACCAAAACCAAAGTAGAATAATCTATGTATGAAGTTATGAAAGCGTAGCCACCAAAGTGGCTATAAAACCTAAATAAATACTACTAAACACGTTATGGGCCTTCTTGTAAATAATAAAGTCATCTGGGCAATTTTGCAATTCTTCAACTCTTCATTTAAAGTCTCGACTCATGTCTGCTTCAGTGAGTATCGACCGATAATAGTCAGTATCGATCGATACTGAGGCTTCAAATCGGGTACTCAGCTACACGAACTTCTGCTTTGCTCCAAAATGCTCCAGAAAGCTCCAATATCTCCAATTATGTTCCAAACGTGCTAAAACATGTAAAAGACTCTATAATACTAGAAATACTCTATAAAAATGACTTATATCATGGCTTAAAACGGGTAAAAACTATGATATATCAACTCCCCCAGACTTAGCCTTTGCTTGCCCTCAAGCAAAACAGAAAAATAAACTAGAGAAAGAGGTTTGAAAACACGGAGACTCACCTGTCCATGAACCATCGCAAAGATCCTTTTCCTAAGCATCCAAATGTCACCTAACCATCTTTTGATCTAACCACCATGTACTTCTCCGTAGACATTCGCAGCTTTCCAGACTCCATACATTATCTCGCAGCATTGTTCAAATAAAACCTTAATCGCCGGTTTCATCGCTGCAGCTAATGTTCAAGAACCTTCTAGATTCTTTTCCATACAATATCATGACAAAAAAACCACCCAATTTACACACTTTTTGGTATTGTTTTCTCTCGCCCAGACTTGTTTCTCATCATATTCTTTAGGGTTAACGATCTATTTCCTCACGATAACTTTCATATAATAACATATCTATACAAAGTTTAACCCTAGTGTTATTTCCACATCATTCGAAAGTTCAAAACTTATTTCCCCACAAAATCAAAGTTCAAAACGTATTTACCCACAAATGTCAGTTTTATTGGTTTAATGTCGGTTTTGAACGGTTTGTAACCTAAACCTTAAACCACACCTCTTGATTCCAACAAAAACCCAAACTCAAAAACCGACCAGTAAACAACCCGACCCAACTTCTTCTTCTTCTTCACCCGACTTCATCTCTGTGTTATTATGTTTTCGTAATAAACCAAACAAGAAAAAAAAGTAAAAAGAAAAGAAGAAATTGACAAACTAAAGTCTCACACTTTTTAGTGTTTTCTCATTTCTTTTTTGACCCATTTTGAGATCGAAAGATGATAAGTTTTTTCTTTATTCTTCTCCATTCTGCATCGTGATCTTACGGGGTCTTATTGGATTTCTAAAAAACAAGAATTTTAATTAAAAAACACTGTAAAATTTTCCCAAAGTCGATGCCTTTTCTTTTCAACCAACAATTCACAACGGCAGAGAGAGAGAGAGACTCAAAACGGCGAGCGAGAGACGGAGAAGTCGGACACCAAAGATACAATCCGGTCTTCGTCGGCAACGTGGTAGATGCTAACGCCATGGCTCTTCGAACTGCAACAACAGAGGGATTAAAGAGAGAGAGAGAGAGAGAGAGAGAGAGAGAGAGAGAGAGAGAGAGAGAGAGAGAGAGAGAGACTCAAAACGGCGAGCGAGAGACGGAGAAGTCGGACACCAAAGAGACAATCCGGTCTTCGTCGGCAACGTGGTAGATGCTAACGCCATGGCTCTTCGAACTGCAACAACAGAGGGTTAGAGAGAGAGAGAGAGAGAGAGAGAGAGAGAGAGAGAGAGAGAGAGAGAGAGAGAGAGAGAGAGAGAGAGATTTATTTTTGGTTAATTTAAGTTTTGGACCCTGAAGTCCCCACATAGCTTCTCTGGTTTTGATGGATCCCAAGAACCCGAATCGACACCAAGTAACAAATTTCTTGAGCCCACCACAACCACCGCGAAATCAGGGCCTGAATATGTGTCCGAGAGACGAATAAGGCTTTTACGCGGATTGGGACTCAGCAACGAACCAGATCTCCCTCAGACCGTCCGGCGAGCCAGCTCTATCGATCTCTATCCATGCCGTATCCGTCAAAACCGCCATAGCTACGACGGATCTCTCCTCTGCTTCCACAGCGTCGGTGCCGTTAGGAGAGAGAAGGACCTGCGATGACGACGAGGAGGAATCGAGATCCGGTGAAGGCGACGGAGACGAGGAGGCTCTGATTGAAGTGTACTTGGTGGAGGTTAGAGGGAATTGGCGGAAGGAAAAGGAAGTGAGAGGACGGTGGACTCGTGATTGAGGGAGATGGAGACGGTAAGGAGTAGTCCTGGGCTTAAAAACCGACCCGGAAGGACCCGACCCGACCCGACCCGACCCGAAAAACGCGGTTCGGTTCGGTTTCGGTTCTTCCATAATAACCGAATGGTTCCTCTTCAAATCTGTATCGGGTATCGGTTCGGTTCGGGTTGGACCCGAGACCCATTCGGGTACCCGGATAACCCGAAAAAACATTATGTATTAAATGTGTCTGTACATTTTTTTCTCTCTCACATTTTTTGTTATGTCGAAGTCGAACATTACCCTTTCTCTCTCTCAGTTTTTCTGATTTTTTCGATTCATATCCCCTTTGTAAATACACAAAACAAACTGGAAGACCTACGTCTAAATCGAAGCCTCCGGTCACCGACACCGTCTCCTCCAAATCGAATTTCCGACACAGCTTCATCGAGAAATCAAACACAGGTACGCTTTGTTGATTCTCCTCTCTTTCTCTTTTTGTTTTGATTTGGGGATAAGGGATTGAATCGATTGATATTGACTGATTAGATGAATTTGCAGATGGGTTCTTCATCGCCTCACCCAAATGATTACGAACCAGAAGACGGAGGAGATGAATTACAGACTCCTGCTCCTCCACCTGCAACTGGAAAGAAGAGGAAAGCAAATCCGAGTAGCGTCGCTGGAAAGTCTAAGACGAAGACAAAGAAAAAGACGACACCAAGGTCGTTTGTCTAGGAACACTACATGAGAACCGTCCGCGATGAAGATATGTGCAATTGCAATTACTGTGGTAAGGAAATGTGCTGTAAAACATCATCCGGGACTACGAGCTTGAAGAAACATATAGGCTGTTGCAAAGCATTCACCACATGGAATGAGACCAAATCTCAATCCCAGCACACTCTAAATCAGGAAGGTGAAGAAGGTGCGTTGAAGTTATCAAAAGTTTCTGAAGCGGTTTTCTATGAAGTTTGCAATGAGATGTTGGTTTTGGGTGAATTGCCTTTAGCATTCGTAGAGAGTTTGGCTTTCAGACATTTTTGTGCAAGGCTTAATCTTCCCACACCACATTCTAAAAGACAAGCAACTCGTGACATTGTGAAGATGTTTATCATAAGGAAAGCAACGATGATGAATATTCTAAGGGCTAATAAGCAAAGGCTATCCTTGACAACATACATCTGGGTTGCTCCAACGACAGCTGCTTCTTAAATGGTGATTACTGCACACTTCATCGATGCATTTTGGAAGTTGAGGAAGCTAATTATTGGGTTTAGGACCGTCACAGACCATAAGGGGAAGACTATATGTGCTATTCTGATGGAGGTTTTGGCTGAGTGGGATATAAAGAGGTTGTTCACCATCACGGTGGACAATGCCACTGCTAATACATCAGCTTTGACGAGGTTCAAGGAGGCATTCACTCAGGCAGGAGGTGAGTTAGTTTTAAGAGGAGAGTTTATGCATCTCAGATGTTCTGCTCATATTATCAACCTAGTTGTGAAGGATGGTTTGCATGAAGTGGATAATGCTGTGACTGCTATTCGCAATGCTGTCACTTATGTAAGAGCTTCTACAAACAGAGTGAAGGCATTTGATTCTAGAGTTGAATCACGGAAGATGACAAGGGGAAGTTTAAGTTTGGACTGCAAAACTAGATGGAACTCAACTTACTTGATGCTATTGAGAGCTCTGAAGTCCAAGTCTACTTTCATCAAAATGGCAGCAGAAGACAAGTTGTATACTGATCATTTTCAAGAAAAGGTTGACGGAAAGAAAATGATTGGGCCACCTACAACAGATGATTGGGATTCCGTGGCAAGGTTAGTGAGGTTTCTCATCATTTTTTACAACTCTACTCTAGTGGTTTCAGCTTCTACTACTGTCAATTCTTACAAGTGTTACAATGAGATTGTAACGATTGAAAGAAATCTCATTAAGTTGAGCAATGATATTGATGAACCACTGAGGAAAAAAGCCACAGCTATGAGAGAAAAATTCGATAAGTATTGGGAAGGAACCAAGAAAATCAATAGGCTGTTGATAGTAGCTAGTATTTTGGATCCGAGGAACAAAATGAAGTTTGCAGATATGTGCTTTGATATGGTTTACGGTAAGGATAGTGTGGAAGCTAAGGAACTTCATGATTCGGTCATAGATGTTATGAAGAGGTTATTTGATGAGTACAATACTGCTCTGGTCCCAGCTGTGAATACCACATCTTCTCAGTCTGTAGCATCATCATCTCAGACTCAGAATCACAATGCAGAAGAGTCTCAAGAGCAGGTTGCAGGCGATTTAGACTTTGAGTCAGAGCTCGGATATGAAAGAATGGACTCCTTGTACAAAGAGATGGCAAGTGAAATCTGATTTCAGGATGCAAGTAACGAGTTGGACTTATATCTAAAGGAGAGAACAGAGAATCCAAAGACAACTATGGCTGGTGTTGAATATGATGTGTTGGGTTGGTGGCGTCTCAACAGTCAAAAGTATCCTGTCTTATCCGAGATTGCAAGGGATGTTCTTGCAATGCAAGTTACTTCGGTTGCATCAGAGTCCGCATTCAGCACAAGTAATCGGATTGTAAGCCCTTCTAGGAGTTGCTTGACTCACTATATGATAGAAGTTTTAATGTGCACTCAACAATGGATGAAGTGTGAGATGCAATTGAATGAGAAGGAAGTTGCTGTTACGAAAGAACAAATGCTTGATGAGATTGAAATGCAAGACAAACTACAGAGAGGTAAACATTAGCTTATGGTTTGTTCTTTTTAGTTGTTCATGCTTCTGGTTTTTAGGTTTTAAGTTTTAACATTAGCTTCATTAATTTATGTTAGAGTTCGACTCTGTTGGTGGAACTGAAGGCTGAATTCCTCATCGGCAATAAGGTATGACACTATAACCCTATTCTATCTCTTAATAGTTTCTGAGTTTGTTGTGCTTCAAGTCTTGAGTGTTGAGATTTCAGAACGTGTGATTGGTTTTGGATATCTCTTTATGCTTATGATTTTTGCAGAATAGTTGAATTCATCTCTTAATACATGAATTCTTTAACCCTGAATATCTCTTATGCTAAACCCTGATTTTTGCAGAACAAGGAGTAGTATTAGACAACTTACAGACGGAATGAAGAGGCTGAGAGTCTGAGAGCACACAGTGAGACACTTAGTCTGATCTTCTTTTTGGTTGTGTTCTTTGTGTTCATTTAGACTTTCTAACTTGCCTCGGAAATGTTTTTGGATAGCTTTTGGATTTTTGAAATGTTTTTGGAATGATTTTGTTGTCTAACTACTCTTGTTTTGGAGTTACATAAGTTTGAATATTGCTTAAACACTTTCATTTGGAGTTGAATTATGATGTTTTGATTGTAAGGTTCAAAATTCTTTGTTTTACACTTACATTTCAGGTACAGTTTTTTCGGGTTTTCGGGTCCATCACAACCCGAACAGACCCGAACATACCCGAAAAAAATTTCGGTTCCAAACCGGGTTTTTTTTTAAAATTCAAGATCCGACCCGAACCCGAAAAGAACCGACCCGAATTACACACTAGAACCATATGGGTCCAATTCCTCTAGACCCGAATAACCCGAAACCCGAAAAACTCGACCCGACCCGAACCACAGACCCGAAGGCCCATGACTAGTAAGGAGTGTGTGAAGGAGTGGAGAAGGTTGTAATCGGGTTTATGGGTTGAATCGAATCATAATTGGTTTAATTTTGGTTTTCTTTTGTGTTTAGTCGGTTAACACTTAACATTTAATTGGTATACAGTAAACCGAGTCAAATCGTGGTCCATGGGAAAATAGGTTTCGAACTTTGATTTCATGGGCAAATTCGTTTCGAACTTTGATTTCGTGGGGAATTAGAGTTTTAACTTTCAAATCATGGGGAAATAGAACTATAGCTAAACTTTGTGTAAATGTGTTATTATATGAAAGTTTTCATGGGGAAATAGATCGTCAACCCTATTCTTTATTTATTTTTTAGATCTGCATATACACATTAAGGTTTTAAACGCGAGTATTGATGGTGTTTGCCACCGAATCCCCGGTTCTTTCCTCTCTATGTATCAAAGGTTTTGGCGAATAGTGGTATCACGGGAAATTTTTCTAACGTCGCTTCCAACCTTTGTGTGATCATTCCCTCACAAGTAGAATAATGGGATCGCTGGAAATTTTCATAGCCCTCTACTTATAAGAAAATCATTTCATCTTTTATGCTCTTATTTATTAACTTATAACAGGCGAGAGAAATACCGTTACTCTAAACACATGAGTTCCTTTGTCAGATATGAATGATGAATCAAGCTCTAAGAACACTAACCACATTGCAAAAATTTGGCTCAGGTTTTAGAAGAACTCTGCTGGAGACATAGATGTTTTCTAGTCAACTGGTCAGTCTTTGGATTTTTCATTAGTTGATATGCTCAATTTAATACCCTAACAGTACTAAAGCAGTAGTTGTAATATAGCTAGGGGTCGAACCACAGAAGACTCACAGAAACGCGCAATAGATTATATAGTTAAGAATCAAGCTAAGCCTAATAGATGTAATTAAAAGCAGTGCAGAAATTAAAAGGAGTTGTATTTAATCAGGAAAATATAGGCCCAGGGTTTTTCTCAGGAAATCAATGAATGCAGATAAACTAACTAGCATGATTCAGATTTAGCGCAGTTCTAGAACTCAAATCACTAAAGTATAATTAACCAACTGTCGTTGCGAAAACTATCTAAATCTAAATCCTAGGAATTCCAAATTTCTTTGCGAATCCTAAAGTCTAAATCAGCTTTAATAACAGGTTTGATATGTTCACAAATCAATTAAACCAAATTTTTTTGCGAGTAATCAATTTGCTCACCTAGGTTCTATCAGGTAATTAATCGCACTGTCGTGCCTAATCAATTATCCTAAGATCTAAGTTCCAGATTCGTCAACCTAGAATTAGCTATGAACACAACCTAAGCGAAGAACTATGATTTAGATGGTGAATCCTAAACAGATAATTAACCTAGCATTCAGAGAAATCCTTTATGAGAAAACCCTAAACCTAAGGTGGATCTACTCAGACATAGAGAATGAAACAATCAATATGTTTGAATAAATCATCAATAGAATAATAACAAAGGGTTCTTGAGATCTGATCTCGGACGAAGGGAAATCAGACTTGTCTCAAAACCAAAGTATAATCAAACACAGAAAATAAAGCATAAAAAGGCATAGCCTAAACAGATGGCTGAAAACTCCTATTTATAACCTAAAACACGACTTGGGGTCATCTTGTAATTATCAGAGACTTCTGGGCACTTTTGCAATTCTTCAAGTCTTGGAAAACTCGCGGGTCGTGTCTTGCTGCGATGGGTATCGATCGATACCAGGGAGTATCGATCGATACTTGCCGTGAAAACAGGTTCTCAGCAACACGATCTTTAGCTCTGCTCCAAACTGCTCCAGAAAGCTCCAATACTTCCAATAATCCTCCAAACGTGCTAAGACCTGTAAAAGACTCTAAAACACTACAAAACACTAGAAAGACTCTATAAAAAGGACTTATATCATGGCCTAAACAGGGTAAAAACCATGATATATCAACTCCCCCAGACTTAGCCTTTGCTTGCCCTCAAGCAAATAGAAGACTAAACAGAGAAAGAGGTTTGAAAACATAGAGACTCACCTGTTCCTGAACCATCGAAAAGACCCTTTTCCCAAGTACCCAAATGTCACCTGATTAGCTTTTGATCTAACCACCATGTACTTCTCCGTAGGCATTCACAGCTTTTCCAGACTCCACACAAAATCCCACAGCATTGTCCAAGTAAAGCCCTCATCGCCAGTTTCATCACTGCAGTTAATATTCCAGAACCTTCTAGACTCTTTACCAAACAATATCATGACAAGGAACCACCCTTTTTCACACTTTTTGTATCAATTTCTCTCCCCCAGACTTATTTCTTATTATGTTCTCATCATTATTTTTTTTTTTCAACTTAGCATATACACATTAAGGTATGAGACGCGAGTATTGATGGTGTTTGCCACCAAATCCCCGGTTCTTCCCTCTCAATGTATCAAAGGAGGTAGGCGAATAATGGCATCATAGGAAAATCCTAGCCTCGCTTCCAATCCTTTGTGTGATCATCCCCTCTTAAGTAGAATAATGGGATCGCTGGAAATTTTCCTAACCCTCTACTCAGAAGAAAATCATTTCAATCTTTTATGCTCTTATCTATCAACTTATAACAGGGGAGAGAGATACCACAATTCTAAACATATGGGTTCCTTTATCAGATATGAATGATGAATCAAGCTCTAAAAACACTAACCACATTGATGAAGTGCAAAAATTTGGCTCAGGCTTCAGAAGAACTTTGCTGGAAACATGGATGTTTTCTAGTCAACTGGTCAGTCCTTGGATTTTTCATTAGTCGATCTAGAACTGATCCTGTAACACTGTGCACTCAAAAACAAAATCAAATCAATAGGTTCAAGCACATGTTCATAATCTCCAACAGGTTTTGACTCAATAAAACAATTTTTGACTCGATAAAACAACTGACTCTAAGAAAAACGAAAACAATGTCAGCAGACACCTCCCCCAGACTTGAACAACACTGTCCCCAGTGTTATCTAGCCTAGAGTAGGTAACAGAAGACAAAAGAATAGGATAAACGAAAAGAAACAAGAAGTTACCTTCCTGGAACACCGAGTGTCGATCGACACACATCTTGGTATCGATCGATAGCATGCTTAGATCGACTTGGTGAACTTTTCCTCCGCGATTGGTGTCGATCGATACCAGTGGGGTATCGATCGATGCTAAGGCGATTTCGAGTTGCTCCTTGTTCATCTTGACACAAACACAAAACGAACGAAAATAAAACCAAAAATGACTCAAAGACAGACTCACCAGTGGGTTGCCTCCCACCAAGCGCTCGTTTAACGTCAATAGCTTGACTGTAACGCCCTTCAGGCTGGATAAGAATGACTGTAACGCCCTTCAGGCTCCATCACTTGACATTACTAGCTTCAGAGTTCTGCTTAGCATGATGTCCACAAACTCCTGCCCTTTCTCTTTCAGCTCAGAAGTAAGCAGTACTCTAGCTTTAGAAAATGGCTTCAAGGCTCCTTTGCATTTGACCTTGTATTCAATCGAATTCCCATCGTACTTCTGAGGTATCAAAGTGACATGAGGATTCTCAACTCTTATGCTCTTGGCCTTCTTCTTTGTTGCCTTGGCCTTCTTCGCAACTTCCTTGGGGATGCTGGGTGGCTCATCAGGAATGTCTGTGGTAGTAGGCTCATCAGGAGGCTCTCCCAAAATATCAATCGCTAGCGACTCTCCTGTGACAACCTTGATGCTAGAGGCACGTGTGAGAGCACCTCTAGGGGGAATGGCCTTATAGTAGACATCTCCGTCAACGTAAGAGAAGGAGAGTCTCTTATTAGGTGTGTCTATGATTGCGCCAGCGGTAGCCATAAACGGTCTTCCCAGGAGTAAAGAAACCTCAGATCCTTCGCTCATCTCCACAACCTGAAAATCAGTGGGCACCAGGCAATTTCCTACTTTTACAGGCAAAGCAGGGATAGTACCGTATGGAGGCGAGGTGGAGGAGTTTGCAAACGTGAGAAGCAAAGTAGGGGGTCTTATGTCAGCCTTCAATCGTTCAGCAATTTCCTTCGACATCACATTGACGCTAGACCCTGAGTCAACGAGAGACTCTTTAAACTCGACTCCAGAGATGGAGCATGGTACTGCGAATTTCCCTGGGTCTTCCCTCTTTGTCAATTGTCGCGGCTGTAGTGACTTGGGAACTCTTTCTCTGATCACATCACGTGTTTTCTTAGTTTCTGCCTCTTTCTGCGAGGGGTATCGATCGACACCAGGCATGGTATCGATCGATACTGCCGGTTTTGAATCGTTATTGGCAGATACATCGACATCAGAAAGAAACTTCGCGTTCGGGTTATCCAGCATATACCTTAGCCTAGCAATCTCCCATTCCTCTCTTGTCAGCTTAGGAACTATAGGATAAGGCATCCTGGGTATATACACTCGTTCTGCAACTACCTTAGGCGCCACAGTCGAAGTCTCAGATGTCTCCTTTGAAATCGCCTCAGTATCGACCGATACCAGTGGGGTATCGATCGATACACGGGGTTTGGAAGTATCCCGTTTCAGAATTGTAACCGGCATCGATCGACACCTGGGGGTATCGATCAATGCTCTGGCGATTTCAGGCTCCTCGTCGAAATTTCCTGCACTTGAGATGATGGCATTGATGTGTGCTCTTGGATTTTCTGTTCTTCCTGGAAGAAATCCTTCCTGCCTCTGCACAGCTGATGCAGTTTGAGCCACCTGAGTTTCCAGCTTCTTATAGGAAAGATTTATGGCTTCGATTTTCCCATTCAGATCAGAGTACAGATGGTCAAGCTTCCCGTTGAAATCCATTTGCAATTTCTGCTGTCCCTGAAGAATCTGTTACATCATGGATTTCATCTCGTTATCTGTGGACTTGGGAGGGATGGGCTGGTACGAAGAATTCCCGTAATTGCGATTGTTGTTCCCGAAGTTCATGTTGTTGTTGTACCCAAATTGCTGACTCTGAAATCCAGAACCACCAACATAGTTACAATCTTCCACTTCATCCTCATCAGCAAAGTGAACCGCTTTCTGATTCTTCCCGATCAGGAAATCCAGCTTAGCTTGAACCTGAGCAAGCTGCGATGCATCAATTCCTCCAGCTTGCTTCTTCCTGTCAGAATCAGCATTCTTGGTGCTATTGCTAGACACCAAGTTCTCAATTAGCACGACTGCATCGTCTGGATACCTTGTGTTGAAATTCTCATTACTCGCAGTATCCATGGCCATCTGGTACCTCCAGTCGATCCCTCTGTAGAATATTCCCAGCAGCTGAACTTGATTGAACCCATGGTGAGGACAATCTCTCTGATAAGACTTGAAGCGAATCCAAGCAGCTTTGAGTCCCTCTGTTGGACCTTGAGAAAATTGGGAGATTTTGTTCCTGAGCTCTTCAGATCTCGCATCATCGTAGAAGTTGCACATAAATGCTCTCTTCGTCTCATCCCATGTAGTTAGAGAATCAGGAGCTAGCTGCTTCAGCCAATAAGCAGCATCTCCACCAAGAGAGTATGGGAAGAGTTTGCAGAACAAGAACTCGTTGGGTACTCCATTGTACTTCATTCCAGTGACCAAATCCTCGAACCTCTCGATATGATCCATGGGATGCTCATGAGGTAGGCCATGGAATGGGCTCTGACTCACGAGAGCATAATATGCAGGCTTCAGCTCGAAGTCATTCCTCTGAAAAGTCGGTATGCGAATCGCAGCTCGATTGGCAAAGAACTGATCAGGCCTGTTATGCTCAGCAAGTGTTCTACCTGCAGCATTGCCAACGTTGCCGCGCCCAGCTGGCGCGACAATCTCAATAATAGCAGCAGGGACAACGACGTTTCCAGCTTCATCTAGTCGCTGTCCTCTCTCATTACACACATGACCCTCTTGGTATCTCAGAATCCCAGCTTCATCAGCTCTTAAAACCACTGGGTTGTTCATCCCTGATGTTTGCTTGGTCTTTCTGTTTGTGCGTTCCAAAAGTGCTAGCTGTTCCAGTGACAGTTCAACTAGTTGTGTGCTCTTGTTGCTCCTGGTTTCACGAACATGCATACACCTGCAATCAAAACACTAGGCAAAGCACGTAAGTAACCAGAAAAAGACGTTGAGTATCGATCGATACCAAGTGGTGTCGATCGATGCCAACAAGGAAATCGTCGGAGTATCGACCGATACTACAGAGTATCGATCGATACCGACGAACTTAGTCGAAATTCTAAACTAAAATCTAATGGCGAATTGAGTCCCCGGCAACGGCGCCAAAATTGATATGCTCAATTTAATACCCTAACAGTACTAAAGCAGTAGTTGTAATATAACTAGGAGTCGAACCACATAAGACTCACAGAAACGCGCAATAGATTATATAGTGAAGAATCAAGCTAAGCCTAATAGATGTAATTAAAAGCAGTGCAGAAATTAAAAGGAGTTGTATTTAATCAGGAAAATATAGGCCAAGAGTTTTTCTCAGGAAATCAATGAATGCAGATAAACTAACTAGCTCTAGAACTCAAATCACTAAAGTATAATTAACCAACTGTCGTTGCGAAAACTATCTAAATCTAAATCCTAGGAATTCCAAATTTCTTTGCGAATCCTAAAGTCTAAATCAGCTTTAATAACAGGTTTGATATGTTCACAAATCAATTAAACCAAATTTTTTTGCGAGTAATCAATTTGCTCACCTAGGTTCTATCAGGTAATTAATCGCACTGTCGTGCCTAATCAATTATCCTAAGATCTAAGTTCCAGATTCGTCAACCTAGAATTAGCTATGAACACAACCTAAGCGAAGAACTATGATTTAGATGGTGAATCCTAAACAGATAATTAACCTAGCATTCAGAGAAATCCTTTATGAGAAAACCCTAAACCTAAGGTGGATCTACTCAGACATAGAGAATGAAACAATCAATATGCTTGAATAAATCATCAATAGAATAATAACAAAGGGTTCTTGAGATCTGATCTCGGACGAAGGGAAATCAGACTTGTCTCAAAACCAAAGTATAATCAAACACAGAAAATAAAGCATAAAAAGGCATAGCCTAAACAGATGGCTGAAAACTCCTATTTATAACCTAAAACACGACTTGGGGTCTTCTTGTAATTATCAGAGACTTCTGGGCACTTTTGCAATTCTTCAAGTCTTGGAAAACTCGCGGGTCGTGTCTTGCTGCGATGGGTATCGATCGATACCAGGGAGTATCGATCGATACTTGCCGTGAAAACAGGTTCTCAGCAACACGATCTTTAGCTCTGCTCCAAACTGCTCCAGAAAGCTCCAATACTTCCAATAATCCTCCAAACGTGCTAAGACCTGTAAAAGACTCTAAAACACTACAAAACACTAGAAAGACTCTATAAAAAGGACTTATATCATGGCCTAAACAGGGTAAAAGCCATAATATATCATTAGTCGATCTAGAACTCATCATGTAACACTGTTCACTCAAAAATAAAATCAGAACAATAGGCTCAAGCACATGATCATCATCTCCAACAAGTTTTTGACTCAATAAAACAACGAATGACTCAAAAACAACTGACTCTAAGAAAAACAAACACAATGTCAGCGACTACCTCCCCCAGACTTGAACAACACTGTCCCCAGTGTTATCTAGCCTAAGTTTGGTGAAAGAAAACGAATGAACCAAGTGGAATTGTGAAAAAAACGAAATTGTTACCGAAACGGGGTATGAGTGTCGACCGACACCCAACTTGGTATCGATCGATACCAAGTATTGGTCGACACAGTTAGCTCTTTCTCAACGACCAAAATGTCATATGTTGCAGTCAATTGAGTCCAAGGATCCGAAAGTGTTAAAATTAGCACTGTTAGATCACGAAAACACAGGTTAAAAGCAACAGAGAAACGTAATCGCATAATCCAACAAAGTTCAAGATCAAAAGAAACTAACAAAAGACATGAAAGTTCAAACGAAAATAAAAAGGGAAGGGAAAAGAAAAATCAAACGCGTGAATCAGATACAACGAGGACTAATCCTCCTAAGAGTCATCGCCAGCAGTGTGGGATGGTCCTTCTCCTGATGGTGAGCGTGGGCGAGATGGTGCGATGCAACCACACCGAGAAGAGTCGCGATGGCGTTTGTTGGGCCCGAATTTAGCACCCTAAATCCAGCCCGAATAAGCATGCTCAACAATGAATGCTCGGCCCACGACGAGGTCTCATGAGATTGTTTACAAGCTGAAGTAAGAAAGACACAAGTTAAAACAAGCGTGCTGGAAGCAGCGAGCGTGCTGGAAGCAGCGAGCATGCTGAAAGCAGCGAGCATGCTGACCACCATGTACTTCTCCGTAGACATTCATAGCTTCCCAGACTCCACACATAATTTCGTTGACCCTTTTCCTTAGTGCTCCACATATTACGTAACTAGTTCCAAATCTGACCACCATGTACTTCTCCGTAGACATTCACAGCTTCCCAGACTCCACACATAATTTCGCAACATTATCCAATAATACCCTCATCGCCAGTTTCATCGCTGTGATCAATGCCAAGAACCTTATAGACTCTTTCCCATATGATATCATGACAAAAGAACCACACAATTTTAACACTTTTTGGTATTGTTTCCTCTCCCCCAGACTTATTTCTCATCATGTTTTCTCGCATATACTTATTAAAGGTAACGCGAGTATTGATGGTGTTTGCCACCGAATCTCCGGTTCTTCCCTTAAAAGTAATCAAATGTGTATGCGAATAATGATATCACATGAAATTTTCCTAACCTCGCTTCCACCTTTGTGTGATCATTCCTTTTGAAGTAGAATAATGAGATCGTTGGAAATTTTCCTAACCCTCTACTCAGAAGAAAATCATTTCATATTTTAATGCATCTTATTAATTATCTTATAACAGGAGAGAGAAATACCATCACTTTAAACACATGGGTTCCTTTGTCAGATATGAATGAGGAATCAAGTTCTATGGACATCAGTCACATCGATGAAGTGCAAAAATTTGGCTCAGGCTTTAAAGGACTTTGCTGGAAACATGGGTGACTTCTAGTTAACTGGTCAGCCTTTGGATTTTTCATTAGTCCGATCTAGAACTGATTCTGTAACAATGGTCACTTAGAAGTAAAGTCAGAACATTAGATTCAAGAAAAAGATCATCATCTCCAGCAAATTTTGACTCAGTAAAACTAATTTTGACTCAAAACGACTGACTCTAAGAAAAACAAAAACAATGCCAGCAACTACCTCCCCCAGACTTCAACAACACAGTCCCCAGTGGTATTAAGCCTAAAGAAGGTGAAAGAAATCAAAAGGACTCAGTGGGAAGTGTTAAGGTCAAGAGGTGTTACCATCGTGGTGGGTGTCGACCGACACACAACACTGGTATCTGATATGCTCAAATTAAAACCCTAAAAGTACTAAAGCAGTGTCGGTTGTAATACTTAGGGATCGAATCCACAGAGACTCAAATAAACACACAATATATTATATAGATGAGAATTAAGCTAAACCAAAATATGTAATTAAAAACAAGACGTAAATTAAACAAGTTGTAAGTCGATTGGGAGAAAGATAGGTCCATGGTATTTCTCAGGAAATCAATGAATGCAAATAAACTAATTAGTCAGGATTCAAATTTAACGCGGTTCTTGAACTTAAATCACTAAGATATAATTAACCAACTCTCGTTGCGAGAATTATCTAAGTCTAAATCCTAGAATTCCAAATCTCTTTGCGAATCCTAAATTCTAAACCAACTTTTAGTTCAAGTTTGATTTGTTCACAAAACAACTAAACCAAATCTCTTTGCGAATAGTTATTTTGCTCACCCTAGGTTCTATCAGGTAATTAATCGCACTCTCGTGCCTAATCAATTATCCTAAGATCTAAGTTCCAGATTCGTCAACCTAGAATTAGCTTTGAACACAACCTAAGGCGAATAACTAATTCAGATGGTGAATCCTAATCAACTAATCAACCTAGCATGCAGATAAAACCCTTATGAGAACCCTGAACCTAAAGTGGATCTACTCAGACATGGAGAATGAAAACAACATGATTGACTAGATCATCAAAGAAATCAATAAGAAACAAGAGTTCATAATTGTCTCTCCAAAAACCAAAGTAGAATAATCTCTGTCTCAAGTTATGAAAGCGTAGCCACCAAAAGTGGCTGAAAAACCTAATTATAATGCTAAAACACGTTCTGAGCTTTTTTGTAATAATTAAAGACTTATGGACCAAGTTGTAAACTTCAAACTTGTAAAAAGTCACGTTTCCTTCTTTCTGAAGTCGGTATCGGTCGATACTAGGTAGTATCGGTCGATATTCATCCTCTGTGCTGACTCTTCTGCTCGCCAGACTGGACTGTATTCACAAAAAACTAGCATAACTTTCGATCGCACCGTTGGAATGGCCTCAAACCACTTCCAAATGAAAGATAATCTATTGATCTGTCTTTTGTCCAAATTTGACCTCAATCCATCGGTGAAAAGTTCTTCAACGAATACCAAACTTCTGACGTCTCTACAACTCCATATGCTCATTTTCACCCAAAACGGCTCCTTTTCTCCAATTGTGCTCCAAACGTGCTAAAATCTGAAAAAACTATAAAAGACTACGAAAACACTAGAAAGACTCTATTAAAAGGACTTATATTATGGCTTAAACGGGGTAAAAACCATGATATATCAGTATCGATCGATACCAGGCTTAAGTCGACACAAGTCCTCAAATCAGCGACAATGGGTCAATTGTTACTCCAGATTTTGTGTCAAACGATCCAAGTGTTATGGTTAGCACTGTTAGATCACTCAAACACAAATCAGATGCAACAAAAGATCATAGATGCATAGATCCACAAGTCCAAAACAAAATAAAATGCTGACATAAAGACTCAAAAGTTCAAAGAAAATAAAAAGAAAAAGGAAAAGAAAAATCAAACGTGAAAATCAGAGAGAAGGAGGACTAATCCTCCTCAACAGAGGTGTCGTTGCCAGCACTGTGGGATGGCCCAGCCTTCGTTGGTATGCGCGGTGATCGAGGTCGAGGTGGAACCACATAGCTGCATCGTGAAATGGCACTCCAAATCGTCTGTAGACTCTCGACGACGTATCGTTGAAAAGGATCCATCTCCATGTCAGGCACTGGAGGAAGAGAGAGTGCAGGAGCAGCAGCGGGTGTATGCGCACGTCGCGAACGTCGTGGTCGGCCTTTAGCAACAGCAGGAACACGGCCTCCAGATGAGGCTCCTCCTCGACGATGAGTAATAGGTGCATCATGCATGTCCACCGGATTAGGCGTGAAGAGCAACTGAGCAAGATCGTCACCAATGTCTGTCAGATCGGTGTTAGGGAGGTGGACCAGAAAGACCCCATCAGAAGTGCTGAAACACCAATGTCGACATGGTTTCAGCCACCGCAGGTTCTCCAAGTGCTGCTCGTCCATAAGATCACATGCAGTCACAATCGAGCAGCTCGCGGTACTGATCCCAAGGTGCTGAAAAATGGGAGTGAGAATACTGCCCACCGTCTCGGTATTGACCCTAGTCTCAGTCCTGCGGGTCGTCATGTCCATCTCAGGCCACTCGTAGGCATCGTCATCAATAATGTCCCCAATACCGATAGAGAGAACAATAAGCTCAGCCACCCTCATTTTGTTGGGCTCCATCTTGCAAAATAGGGTGTTGCCTAAGATCCTCGCGAGGCATCGCAGAACAGGATGGCGCACATCCATCTGAGTAGTGGTCTTGCTATCATAAGCCCTGTGACCAAAGTGCTCCCAGAATGCCTGAATATCGAGGAAACTCACACCTCGAGAAGTCTCTGTGGAATCCATAGATGACGCATAGCTCCTGAAATGGCAAACGGTATCGCACACCCCGAATCATGAAAGTCAGAACACACTGTTGTGCAGTCGTGGGGGCTGCACTAGTATAATAGACACAGACTGTAGGAAGGAGCTGGCGCACTAGATCGGGATAGAGATCGAACTTTCTCGTAGGCATCGTCCCCAAACCGATCTTGCGGATCAAACTGTGGAGCTCCCTGTCAAAACCCAGATGCCTTATAGTGTGCGTGTCGACGAACCGGGTGGGCCGCACATCAACATCCAGCCATGCGTTGTAGAACATCGAATCATAATCGTCCCACTCCTCAGAAATAGGCCTGGAGATGCAAGCCGTGCTCTCAGAGATCTCCTTATCCGTACCCTCAAATTCTTGCGTCAGAGGTATCCTCGCCTTCTCATTCCGCTTAGGCCAAGGAGGCCTACATGCTGTGCTCGGAGGCACGGGAGAAGTGGGAACAGAGTGAGGTGGCGAGGGTAAAGCAGCGGGAGTCTCGGGTATTGCGCGTAGACACGCGTATGGAAGATCTGTATCCTCTTCCGAACCATCATATCGCACCCTGTATCGGTTTCCCGCCAAACAGGCTTTCACTATCCCTCTGCGCCAAGTGAGACCGCCAAAGAGCTTAACTCTGTCGAGTAGACCAAACTCATGCGAAGGATCCTCTGGTGGATTCGAGCTTGTGGCCTCTGTTCATGTCTTCTTCCTAGGCAGCATCTGCATCAACAACAAAAGACAAACATCATAAACCCAACATCTCTCTCAACAGCAAAAAGAATCAAGGAAATACACACAGCATCGACCGATACCAGGTGGTATCGATCGATACTCATACAGTTTCCGAACCACACGAAGATCCACAATCCAAAAATTCCAAAAGTCAAAACGAATGGCAATTAAGCGCAAGGCGGGTTCCGACTAGTCATAGAACAACGAAAGCAAGTGGTATTCGTTCAACAAAACGAGTTCTAAGAGCTAAAAATCGAAAATCCCAACCGTTGGTCACAGATTGAAAAAGAAGAGATTCATGTATCATACCTTGTAGATCGAGTGAAAGGATTAGAGAATGAGAAAGAGCACGAAAATCCAACATGGATAGACCCTTAAATCACTCAAATCCGTGAAGAAACAAAGATTTGGTGATTTTGGGAAGTGTATGCTCGTGTCGGTCGATGGAGGCTAATGATGAAGAAGAAGAGAAAATGTAGGGTTTTATGAGGAAACTTACTTGGGTGGTAGTATCGACCGATACCATAAGTGGTATCGATCGATACGCGGGGGTCGGTCCAGAATATGTGCGTGTAAAACCGGTATCGACCGATACCAAGTGGTATCGATCGATACTGAGCCTCCGAGTCTGATTCACGTGACATAGCAAAACACAAAACAAAAACTTGAAAAATAAAAGACTCATATGTACAGACTTACCAGTGGGTGGCCTCCCACCAAACGCTCGTTTAACGTCATTAGCTTGACTGTACCGCCGTTCAGGCATTATGTGTCCTTCTGGCATCTCGGCGCTCCTCCAATAGTGTTTCACCATTTGTCCATTGACAGTGAACTCTTCGCCTGAAAGATTTGTCAAGACAATTGCACCATGTGGTCTAACTTCCTTATCTGTAAAAGGACCTGACCAACGATAACGCAATTTACCAGGAAACAAATGCAAACGAGAGTTATACAGAAGTACATGGTCATTGAGTTCAAAATGTCTGGAGAGGATCTTTTTTATCATGATACGCGTTGGTCCTCTCCTTGTACAGCTTTGAGTTTTCATAGGCATGATGCCTAATCTCATCCAGCTCATTCAGTTGAATCAATCGCCTCTCAGCAGCAGACTTGATGTCAAAATTCATCATCTTTGTAGCCCAGGCTGCCTTATGCTCGATTTCTACCGGAAGATGACACGCTTTCCCATATAGCAAGTGAAACGGTGTAGTCCCAAGTGGTGTCTTGAATTCGGTCATGTAAGCCCACAGTGCATCATCCATCCTTGCAGACCAATCCTTCCTAGTAGTACCTACAGTCTTTTCCATAATCTCCTTGATCTGCCTGGTGAAAACCTCAACTTGCCCACTAGTCTGAGGATGATAAGGAGTAGCTACACGGTGATTCACACCATGCTTTTTCAGCAACCTCTCGAAAACCTTGTTGATAAAGTGAGAGCCACCATCACTTATAACAATATGAGGTACTCCAAATCGAGGGGAAATGATGGTCTTAAACAGCTTAAGGACCACTGGAGAATCGTTGGTGGGACTAGCAATTGCTTCCACCCACTTAGATACATAGTCCACAACAACCAAGATGTACCTGTTTTTATATGACGAAGGAAAGGGACCCATAAAATCGATGCCCCAGCAATCAAAGATCTCAACCTCAAGGATGAAGTTCTGTGGCATCTCATGTTTCTTACTGGTCTTCCCTCTCCTCTGACATGCATCGCACTGCGAAACGAAGGCATGAGCATCCTTAAACATAGTAGGCCACCAGAAGCCTGCTTGAAGAACCTTGGACACTGTCTTGAAAGTAGCAAAGTGTCCAGCATAATCAGATCCATGACAATGAAACAAAACATTAGGTACCTCTGATTTAGCAATGCATCTCCTGTAGATACCATTAGAACAATGCTTGTACATGTAAGGGTCATCCCAAAAGAATCTCCTTATGTCACGCATGAACTTCTTCTTGTCATATTTCTTGAGATGCTTTGGCTCTGCATCTGCAGCGAGGTAGTTGGCAATATCAGCGTACCATGGTTGATCAGAATCATCTGCAGCGACTAGATACTCTTCAGAAGCACCAAGGTGTTCAACAGTCAAAACAGGTTCGGAAATCGCAGGGTATCGACCGACACCAGGGGAGTGTCGACCGATACCAAAACCTGCAATTCGTGGGAATTGCAAAGTTTCGGCAAAACCCATTTGAAACTCAGTTTCAATGAAGTAAATGGACTCTTCTGGTAGTTGATCCTCAATAGGCACGTCTGCATCGATCCGAATCCTCGAAAGATGGTCAGCGACCTCGTTCTCTATTCCTTTCTTGTCCTTAACCTCTATGTCGAAACCCTGTAGCAAAAGAACGTAACGACAAAGGCGAGGCTTGAGATCCTTATTCTGCATCAGATATTTGAGAGAAGCATGATCAGTATGAACAATCACTTTGCTCCCAATCAGGTAGGATCAAAATTTCTCAAAGGAAAAAACAACTGCAAGTAGTTCCTTCTCTGTGGTGTTGTAATTCCTCTGAACATCATCCAATGTCCTGCTGGCATAGTAGATAACGTGCAACTTCTTATCCTTCCTCTGACCCAGAACTGATCCAATATCAAAATCGCTAGCGTCGCACATGATCTCAAAAGACAAAGTCCAATAAGGAGGTTGCACAATAGGAGCACTCACCAAAGCTTTTTGAATCTCCTCAAAGACTGCAAGACACTCAGATGTGAAATCGAATTTGATCTCCTTGCATAGTAGAGCGGTGAGTGGGCGGGCTAGCTTGGAGAAGTCCTTAATGAATCTTCTGTAAAACCCAACATGACCAAGGAATCTTCGAATATCCTTCACAGAAGTTGGTGGTTGGAGGCTTGTCATGACCTGAATCTTGGCCTTGTCAACTTCGATCCCAGCTTCAGAAACCTTGTGCCCAAGCACCATGCCATCCTGAACCATAAAGTGACACTTTTCCCAATTAAAGACCAAGTGTTTCTCTTCACACATCTGTAGCACCTTGCACAAATTAGCCAAACAATCCTTGAATGATGATCCATACACCGAAAAATCATCCATAAACACCTCCATAAAATTCTCGATCATGTCTTTGAAGATAGACATCATGCATCTCTGAAAAGTGGCTGGAGCATTACACAATCCAAATGGCATTCTCCTGTATGCGAATGTGCCATAAGGAAATGTAAAAGTCGTCTTCCCTTGGTCATCTGGATGTATCAGAATCTGGAAGAAACCTGAATACCCATCGAGAAAACAGTAGTAGGGATGACTAGCCAACCTCTCCAACATCTGGTCAATGAATAGCAATGGGAAGTGATCTTTCCTTGTGGCTGCATTCAACTTCCTGTAGTAAATGCACATTCGATGCCCAATGATGGTCCTAGTAGGGATCAGCTCATCCTTCTCATTCTTCACCACAGTTATCCCTCCTTTCTTAGGAACAACGTGAAATAGACTGACCCAAGAGCTATCCGAAATAGCATGTATGACCCCAACTTTCAAAAGCTTCATCACCTCCTTCTTAACCACTTCTTGCAGGTTTGGATTCAACCTCCTCTGATGCTCAATTGAAGCCTTTGACTCGTCCTCGAGATGAATCTTATGCATGCACAGGTCCGGTGATATACCTGAAATATCATCAAGAGAATAGCCAAGAGCTTTGCGATACTTGCGTAACTTGCTCAGCAGTAAGGCAATCTCTGCGTTGTTCAAAGAACCATTAATAATCACTGGATATGTGGAATTAGGACCAAGAAAGCCATACCTCATATTTACTGGAAGTGGCTTGAGTTCCACCTTAGGAGCTTTCTCCTCGCTCCAATCTCCAAGCCCAGCAGCTTGCGTAGAACTCTCGGCCAATTCCCTTTCTGGTCGCAGGGTATCGACCGATACTAGGGGATTATCGATCGATACTGGTGGTGCTGTATCGAGCATCTTCGAGTATCCAGCAGCAACATCACCCGAATAAACCTCTGACTCAGCCGAACAGACCAATGCTCTCTCCAATGGATCCTCAGGATACATCTCCAGGAAGTACTCTTCAGCAATATCACTGAAGGTGTCTACAAAGAAAGTCTGCCATCGATGGTTGGTCTCTTCATCATCTTTTCCATGTTAAAAGTTATGACTAAATCACCGATTTTAAGAGCGATCTTCCCATTCCTGCAATCAATCAAAGCTGCAGTTGTTGGTAGGAATGGCATTCCCAGGATAAGAGGATCTCTGGGTTCTGCGTCATACTCTAGGACAATGAAATCAGTCGGGATCAAGCAATTTCCAATCTTAATAGGAACGTCTTCGAGCAACTCCTCTGGAAGTCTAACTGAGCGATCAACAAGTATCAATGAGATCATTGTGGTTGTAAAGTCTGTCATCCCCATCCTTTTAGCAACTGAGTAAGGCATGAGGTTGACACTTGAGCCAAGGTCACAAAGGGAACGCTCAAATCTGTCTGTAAAGATCGTACAATCCAACACAAAACTCCCTGGATCTGGTAGCTTCTTTGGGATCCTATTGGTCAGGATTGCACTGCACTCATGAGTAATCATCAAACATCCTTCCTCAAGGTTCACATTGCTAGACACCATCCTCTTGACATATCTCCTGAAAGCTGGAGAAGTCTTGATAGCATCGATGAAAGGAAGTTCAACAACCAGCTTGTCCAAAATTTCCTTGCATCTAGAGTCTTCTACCTCCTTCTTAGTCTTCCCAATAGCCCTGAGATAAGGTATCCTCGGTATGTAAACTCTTTCTGCAACCACATTAGGTACTTCCTTCAAAACCTTAGGTGCATAATCGATTGCATGATCAGTGTCGATCGATACGGGGGTGGTATCGATCGATACACTGGACTTTGAGTTGTCTCGTGAAAGTATCTTGACCGGTGTCGACCGATGCTGGCTAGTGTCGATCGATACCCTGTGGATTTCAGAATCCTTATCATCAAGATCGACGAAATTTTCTGCAGTTTGGCCAATTTTCACTCCAGTATTGACCTCTTTACCATTCCTCAAGGTGATTGCATTGATGTGTGCCCTTGGGTTTTCTCCTTTACCTGGAAGAAAACCTTCTTGCCTTTTCACAGCCTCTGAAGTCTGAGCTACCAGAGTTTCTAGCTGCTTCTGATGAATACCGAGAGCGTCGATCCTTCCACTCAGATCTTTGTACATAGCATCCATCTTACCATTGAAGTCCACTGTTATCTGCTGCTGTCCTTGAACCAACAGTTCAAGCATAGACTCAATCTTGCTCTCTGGGGTTTTAGCAGGTACATGCTGATAAGATGAATTCCCATAGCTCATGGTATAACCACTGTTATGGGAAGGTTTCTGGCTAAACTGATTCGACCCAAAACAACTTGGATTAACTTCAGATTTGAATCCTCCTTGCTGGAAATTGTTGTTGAAGTTTTGGTTGTTGTTGTATTGATTCCTCTGACCCTGAAAACCAGAACCACCAATGTAGTTAACATCCTCTTCTTCATCCTCATTGATATTCTCGACTTCCTCAGCAAAATGAACTGCCTTCATCGATTTTCTCAGCAAGAGATTGTGCATTGAATCTAACTTAGCATGAACATTAGCAATCTGTGATCCATCAACTCCTCCAGCCTGCGGCTTCCGCTCGAAATCAGCATTCTTGGTGCTATTGCTAGACGCCAAGTTCTCCATCAGCACAACTGCATCATCTGGATACATGGTGTTGAAATTTCTATTACTCGCAACATCCAAAGCCATCTGGTACCTCCAATCGATCCCTCTGTAGAAATACACAGCAGCTGAACCTGAGTGAACCCGTGGTGTGGACAATCTCTCTGATATGACCTGAAACGAATCCAAGCAGCCTTGAGTGCCTCTGTCGGACCTTGAGAAAACTGAGAAATCTTGTTCCTGAGCTCTTCTGATCTCGCATCATCATAGAAATTATTCAGGAACACATTCTTCGTCTCATCCCATGTGGTTAGCGAACCAGGGGGCAACTGCTTCAGCCAATAAGCTGCATCCCCACTAAGAGAGTATGGGAAAAGCTTGCAGAAGAGGAACTCATTGGGCACTCCATTGTACTTCATACCAGTGACCAAATCCTCGAACCTCTCGATATGATCCTTGGGGTGTTCATTGGATCGACAATGGAAAGGATGCTGACTCACAAGAGCGTAGTACGCAGGTTTCAGCTCAAAGTCATTCCTCTGAAAAGTTGGAATGCGAATCGCAGCTCGATTGGCATAGAACTGATCAGGTCTGTTGTGCTCACCAAGCGTCCGCCCACGATTAGCCACAGCATTCCCTGCATTCGCAGCATTCCCTGCGATAATCTCCTCAACAACAACTGGAGGTGGAATGATGTTCCCCTCTCCGTCCAATCGTTGCCCTCTCTCATTGCACAATCGACCCTCTTGGTCTCTGTAAGCACCAGCTCCATCTTGAACCAAAACCACTGGATTGTTGTTAATCTCTGCTGGCTTCTTTGCTTTTCTGTTTACTCATTCCACAAGTGCTAGCTGCTCGTTTGACAGATTAACTAGCAGAGTGCTCTTGTTCCTTCTGGTTTCACGATTATGCATGCACCTGAAACACAAAAGTCAAGAACGTAAATAACACAAAAATTCACGACAGGTATCGACCGATACCACTCGGGTGTCGATTGATACTGGTCGAACTTAGTCGAAAATCTCAAACTAAAATCTAATAGCGAATTGAGTCCCCGGCAACGGCGCCAAATTTGATAAGCTCAAATTAATACCCTAAAAGTACTAAAGCTTTGTCGATTGTAATACTTAGGGATCGAATCCACAGAGACTCAAGAAAACACACAATAGATTGTATATATGAGAATTAAGCTAAGTGATCAATGGAATTGAAAGCACATGCGTAAATTAAACAAGTTGTGATTCGATTGGGAAGAAGATAGGTTCAGGGTATTTCTCAGAAAATCAATGAATGCAAATAAACTAACTAATCAGGGTTCAGGTTACACACGGTTCTTGAACTCAAATCACTAAAGTATAATTGACCAACTGTCGTTGCGAGAATTATTTAAATCTAAATCCTAGAATTCCAAATCTCTTTGCAAATCCTAAAGTCTAAATCAGCTTTTAGTTCAAGTTTGATTTGTTCACAAAACAACTAAACTAAATCTCTTTGCGAATAGTTATTTTGCTCACTCTAAGTTCTATTAGATTACTCAATTGCACTGTTGTGCCTAATTGATTAACCTAAAATCTGAGTTCTAGGTGATCAATCTAGAATTAGCTTTGAGAACAACCTAAGGTGAAAAACTAATTCAGATTATGAACCCTAAACAACAAATCAACCTAGCATTCAAATAAATCATTGATGAGAACCCTAAACCTAACACGAGATCTACTCAGACATGGAGATTGAAACAATAGACATGACTAAATAAATCCTTAAATAAATAATAAAGAAGAGAGTAAAACAAGGGTTCGAAATCTTCTCTTGTACGAACAGAGTTATTCACAAATACAATCAAATGAATAACTAATTAAATTTAAAATTATAAAATAGTGTTTGGCCATAGAGATATTAGAAGAGAAAAAATGAATTAATAAATCATGCAAATGGCAACTTTAATTGTGATGTTGCCAAGTAAGAAAAAAGAGCCTCCTATTTAATATACTTTAGATTAAAAGAGGTGTATATTTTGTGTCCAAACAGGAAAACTTTCATATTAAACTATTTTTTACTTGGATAACTACTATTCATGTTGCAAAACAGATTAATTTGGTGTAATATTAATTAAAAAATCATTTTAATTTTAATTTGACTTAAATTCTGAAAATTTAAATATTAATTGAGATTATTTTGGATTTCCTTAAATATAAGTTAGATTACCTACCAAAAATCATAAAATAAATTGTTATTGTATCTTTATAAAAAATAATAACTGAATATTAATTTAGATTTAATTTAGATATTGTACTTCAAATAATATATATACAATTAGAAAACTTTATTAAGATTACCAATACTATTTTATTTGAAAAAAAAAATAATAATAATTCACATATGGAAAATAATGGTCATATTTGAAATATATAATAATTATGATGATTTGTAGGTGTAAATAATATGATATTTATGTTGATAATATAAAATATTTATGATTATGCTTTATTCGCAAATTAATAACAAAACAATGGGTAAGAGTCCGAATGGATATATTAGGTATTAAAAACATATTTTTAATAAAATATAGAACTAAAAATACATATAACAAAATGGGTCGGAAAATTTGGATAGCTAAAACACTAATTTTGAATCATACATGTCATACCAAAAATATATTTGTCCATACAAAATAGAAAACATAAAAACAAAAACAAATAAAAAATTGTTGTATGCTCTCATTGTGGATTAAAATTTTAGAAAATTATATAATATATTCTATACAAAAAATAAAACTCTTAACACATCTCAAATTTTTACATCCACAAATACATTTTGTCAAAAAAATAGAACTAAACATCAATAAACAAAAATTAAAACTTACCTCTGTTCTAGGACGGATTAGAAAAAGATTATGTCTACATAATGAACTCACGTTACTTTTCATATTGAACTCCCGTTCTAGAGCGGATTATAAAAAAAACTATGTCCACATAATGAACTCCCGTTAAAAAAAATATTTTAATATATTTAATCTAAAAAAAAAAGTATCTCGTGCGCCCGCACATGTGAGAATCTAATATACTATTAAAACATAAGCATTTTTGAAATTTGTTTCCAAACACTCCTTATTTTTAAAATAAATTGAACATGTTGCCAAATATTTATTAAATCTATTATAAACTTAAAAATTACAAATTAAACATATTTGAATCAATAACACTTAAATTAATCCTTATGCCTCATTTCAGATTTTATATATTACAAAATATAATTTACAAAAACTTTTATCCTATGCGGGTGCGCGGGTTTAGAATCTAGTGTAAGGTTAAATGTATTGTCTTGTAATTGTTCTCATAAAAATTTATTCGTAAATGTTAAGAAAAAATGTATTGTAATGTTTATCATAAATGCGCCAGTCTCGAGCCGCACCAAGCCGACTTTATTTTTTTTGTGGTAAAATGTTAAGATTGATTACCAATTTTCGAAGTTTTTGACAGCAGAACAGAGATACAACGAAGAGAAACAGAAAAACCAAAATCTACTAACAACGACCTAGAACAATAAAATACACGGCGCTTTAGTAAACAGAAACACAGTCACGAAAATAAAGAAACGAGACGAAGCCAGACGGAAGAACACCAATCACATGCCTAAACGCGGACCATCACGTTATTGCCATTGCTCCGGTAGAGCTGGAGTCCCATCTTAGTTACCACGAGCTTAATCCCGAGGCCAGTCCTCAAACCACGAGAAAATACCTACAGCTTCTCCGAGAACGAACGCAATTTCCGGTTCCATCGAAAGACAGAACCGGCGCCTCTATCTACCGACTAACAACACTCTAAAACTCCAAGCACACGCCTAAGGAGGAAACCGCAACCGAGACCAAATACACGAACCGTGCACACTGCCGAACCTAGCTGGGAAAAGAAACACACATCTGCGGGAACTAAGGCCATGCCGGCGAACAAAGGCGCCACCCGAAAACCACCGCCAGTGCGCGGAAGCAGCCGCCGAGCCACACGCCTATAGCCACCGCTTAGTGCCACCGCCGATGGAGCCACCACGAGCCAATCGGAAAAACGAACCACCACACCGCACCAAGCCGACTTCCATCGCATGATACGCCAAACCGTCAAAATCTACAAATCCGTCGAACTCGAATGAGCGGATCTGCTTCTTCGACAGAGTTTTCCTGGTTGCTTTGTTGGGATTTTGTGATTTCTCTTTAAAAACCTTTCTCTTTATTAAATTCTCTCTTTCTCTTTGATCTTTGTGATCTTTGTTTCTTATTGTTTTGTGATACAATAAACCTTAAGCCTAGAACTCTATTTATAGAGTTGTGATTCTAAACAATAATAGTAAATTGCTATTTCTTCATGATTTCCTTTTTGCCCAATTTCCTTTCTCCTTTTGCCTCTTCTTCATGATTTTCTTTTTGCCCAATTTCCTTTGTTGCTTGATTTCCTTTTGGTTTGCTTTTCCCTTTTTCTTCTTTTCCTCTTTCTTGATTTTCCTTTTTATTTGTTCTTCCTTTTTCTTCCACAAATGAATCTATTACAACACTCCCTCTAGATTCGTTTGTTGTAGTTTCCATTTGCTCCCTCTTGCTTGAATCATCTTCCTCTTCATCGTTTGTTGTTTCTTCATCTTTTATCTCCATTGCTTTGTAGCAATCTTCTTTGACTGGAATTGGTTGTGTCTTCTCTTCTTTTGTCTCTCTTGCTTTTCCTTTAAGAATCTCCCATCTGATAATGAACTTCTGATTATCTTCTTGAACCTCTATTAGCTTCTTCCAAGCTTTATCCATGATTGTACATGTCTTCTCATCAAATAGAACTTTATGACCTTTAGCCAATAATTGTGGCACACTCAGCAAATTTCTGTTAAGCCCTGGAATTAGTAGAACATCCTTGATTGTAATTTTTCCTTGAGTTGTCTCCATGTTAATATCTCCTTTTCCTGCACTTGTGAGAATTACTCCACATCCAAATTTGATTTGAACTTTGTATGTTCTGTCTAATCTTGTGAAGAACGTCTCATCTCTAATCATGTGACAGGTTGCTCCACTATCAATTAGCCATGCTCCTTCTTCATAAATTTGACTTGCATCATAAGTTGTTGCAGTGAAAGACAATTCACCAAACCTTTTCTCTATTTCTTGATTTTGACATAAGTGAGCTTCTGCCTTAAACCTTTTTTGGCAGTTCTTTGCATAATGCCCAGACTTCCCACACACAAAACATTCTCCTTGAACTTGTTTGCTTTCATATGGTTTTCCTTCCTTGTTCCTGAAATAACAAACATCTTCATTGTGATTATTCTTCTTGCAAATACCACACCATGGTGAATTTCCCTTTTTGAAGTAACAATCTTCTTCATTGTGATTTTCCTTTTTGCATGTACTGCACCACTTGTTCGTTCTCTGGTGTTGATCTGATCTTTGACCAAACTTTGTCCCTGTGAATCTTGCATACAGTGCTCCTTCGATTGGTTCCTCATCTGGTAAATATTTTGCCTCATGTGAGATTAGTGATCCAACAAGATCTGTCACAGTAATCTTCCTTAAGTCTTTCGTTTCTTGCATTAAAGCTGCTAGCCCGGCATAACTCTTTGGCATTGAATTTAATATCTTCCTGATAACTTGATGATTTGTCTTCTGTTCTCCTAGTAAACTCATCTGGTTCACGATCTCCTGGATTTTATCAGTATACTCTTGAATCTTTTCTCCATGTTTCATCTTCAGATCTTCAAACTCTTTGTTCAAAGAATCTAGTCTCACAAGTTTTGCTTGATCATTGCCTTGATAGTTTTCTTGTAGTCTTTCCCAGATTTCTTTGGAAGTGGTAGCAGAAACTACCTTCTTGAGAACTAGATCTGTCACAGCCATCTGTAACAGTTGTAGAGCTTTCATATCTTGCATCTCCTTGTTTTTCCATTCTTCTAGTAACTCTGATTTTGGTTTTGGCTCCGGTGGAAGTCCTTTCTCCACAACTTCCCAAAGCTCTTGAATCTTCAAAGTAGTTTTTATCCTTGCAGCCTAAAGCTCATAATTTTGCCCATCAAATACTGGAATATTTAATGTTTGCATGTTTTTGGTGATGATCAGGTTTCTCTTGCTTCTGCACGGATTCTGCACGGATTTTGCACGAACTGGATTTTCTCCCGAACTAGATTCTTTTCACGAACCCGGATTCTGCACGGACCTGATTTTTACGAACACGGATTTTGCACGGAACGAATTTTTTTTTTTTTTTTTAATAAAAGGTATTGCACTCAGGACCTTGGCTCTGATACCATGATCTTTGTGATCTTTGTTTCTTATTGTTTTGTGATACAATAAACCTTAAGCCTATAACTCTATTTATAGAGTTGTGATTCTAAACAATAATAGTAAATTGCTATTTCTTCATGATTTCCTTTTTGCCCAATTTCCTTTCTCCTTTTGCCTCTTCTTCATGATTTCCTTTTTGCCCAATTTCCTTTGTTGCTTGATTTCCTTTTGGTTTGCTTTTCCCTTTTTCTTCTTTTCCTCTTTCTTGATTTTCCTTTTTATTTGTTCTTCCTTTTTCTTCCACAAATGAATCTATTCCAACATGCTTCTCCTGTTGGGGGTCCTTTTCCCCTTCTTACGCAGTGTTCTCACCTGTGGAGTAGGCTATGCTCCTCTTGACGCTTGCTGGTGCTGAGTCTCCAAGGTTTCCTTTTGCTGACTGTGGAGCTTGGATTGCATTGGAGATTCCTGTTCCGCTGCGGTGTATGGAGGAGGTCTCCTGATCCACCCCAATTTAGGTCGACGGTGATTTGCTCGAGGTGGAGGTCTTCTGATCTGGCTCGGTCTTCGAGGGTGGTTTTCTGTGCCGTTGGAGGTCTCGTTTTGCCAAAGTTTATGGTTTTCTCGCTTCTTGTTTCGTCTTCGGTTCTGATGCGGTTATTGCTTTAAATTTCTCTTTTGGATTAGGGCTCCAAACCAGGCCCAAACCGGGATTGTTGGTTACGTTTATTTTCCTTATTATAATATTGTATGTAAAAAAAACCTTAAAAAAAAAATTAAATACGAACAGTTTAAAAAAAATATTTGGTGTATGTTTTTAATTTGAAAAGATATTACCTATTTTATTAATTTTGTTTTTTTTGGGGTTTTTCATAATTGTTTCAATGTAAAAGTCTTAATAACCCAAAGTAGAACCCAATTTAACCAACATGAACCAAAATGGACTAATTGCTGAAATGCTCTCTCTTTTGTTTGAATCTATTCTCAAATACTTCTCCTCTAATTATCAATTTCTTTTTGAAATTTTTTTTTAATTCGAAAAAGCGGTAAAAAATCCAAAAATTGATGGTTTTGGTATTGCTGGTTTTGTTTTTGTTTTTTTCTATAACTCAGGGTAAATCCCAGACCCATGGAGAGACCCATAATAATCTCTGGGGGATTCAAACGACGGCCATTTGCACCCGGGTATTCAAATGGGCCTTAGACATTTTGGCCAATTTCCGTCTGGCCAAACAGCAACGTTTTTAGTTCCCAGTGGGAGTCGAACCTGCGATGCCTCAGTGATCGCTCCTAACGAGTCACCAAAGTCTCCCACATTCTCCTACCACTAGGCCACCACTGTCTGGTTAAATTGATATTATAAGAAAATATGAATGGATTCATGACGAACTTCTTCGACTTACCAACAATGATCATTACTCGCTGGATCTATTTTTTTTTTCAAATGTTCTCAAATTGTAAAGGGACAACTATATGTTAGTATTTCTGGTTTGTTGTATTACTAATAATATTAAGAACAACTATATTTTAGTATTTTTGGTGATGCATAATCGTGTCAAATCAATATTGTGGTTTATTGTATTAGTATTAATATTTGAAAAAACTATATCTGAGTATTAATGACAATAGGCACTAACCCATTAAATGAAGATACATTAAATCGTGTCAAATCAATTTTGTGGATATTTAGTGAAAAAATCAAGACTTTAAGAAGATGATAACTTCGAAAACTAAGAGTCAAATCAAGTCTTTCAGATAATAACTTCGAAAATTAAGAGTCATCTTCTACAAAGATCACGTCAGTTTAAGAACCCAACCGTTGCATCTAGGAACCCCAGCGTTCCACTATAAAATAATTAATAACTTCAAAAATTAAGAGTCATCTTCTTCAAAACTTCCAAAACTTCCAAAATTGTCTGAAGATGAAGAGATTTATCAGGGGTGAGAGATCAAACTCTAGTAGACGAAACTTGCCTCCACCGGAACCTCTTGTTCCTCACATGCAACTCCTCGATCTTCCTCAACAACTACTCCATGGGATCTTCTTGTTCGTCGCTTGCAATTCCTTCATAGATCTTCATAAAGCCACAGTGGCGTGCAAGACCTTCAAGAATGTGATCGAGGAAGAGGTCTTCTTTAAGGAAGTGGATTTGTTCCTCATTGCAGCGGTACACCCCTCTCCCTCAACTCATTGAGTTCATGCTTTGATACAGGATTTTTTAGTCTCTAAGGAGGTATCAATATCCCCCATACGATGTAGTAAAGAGGTTATCAATCCATAATTGGGATCATTCTAATCACTAAGAATGCAAGGGACTTAAAGCAAGTTAAGCTAAACAAGTGTGGTTGTTGTTTAAGTATCCAATTCTAATTAAGCAAGCAAAAGCACTAAACAAGATAGTAAATCAATAAATAAAAGCGGAGCAAGAGATAGGGTTATTGATGTAAGGTGATCCGAATCCAATTAGTGGTGTTCATTCACACAAAGGAGCTAATTCCTAGGCAAGAGATCCTTAATCTTGACTAACTCTCTTTCAAGCAACTAATCACTATGCCAATCTCCTAATTCATTAATAAACTTTCATTTGTGAATCATAAATTAGCAAGCATTAAGAATATAAGCAAGATCAACCAAAAATACACCATAGACAACTATTATCATAGGCTAGGAGCATAAATCTCTTGTCTAGTTCATCAAGGCATTTCATCAAACACTTGGTGTTCATGAAATGCCCTATGATCTAGATCTACTCTTTCAAGCTGAATCTAGCATTAGGGACACTAGACAAGAAGGAATATAAGAATATCTAACCCTAAACACCACTAATCAAACTTTGGACCACCCTAATCTACCTTATCTCAAGATCCTAAGGACTACTCACTAATCATCATGGGTTCAACAAATCCAAGAAAAGAAGGGTTAAAACTCATGATCAAGATGATTGGATGATTAGAAAGTAGAAGATATATGGATTCAATCAAGAAAACAATACTCAAATTGCATAAATCAAAGGATCAATCTCTTACAAACACTCTTAGAGAGGGTTTTTGCTTAAGAAAAGACTTAACCCATCAAAATTAGGTTTTTGGGCATAAATAGTGAATAGTGACGGACCGGGTCGACCCAGGACAAACCGGGTACCTACCCGGTTTAAATGGATAAAAAGTTCTGATTGGACAATACCGAGGTCACTGGTCGGGTACAACACCATGGTATTGAGCATGGGTTTGTGCACCGACGAGGGGTACCGATCGAGCAGTGACGTCGGTATTGAGGGGAAATGCTTGATGATCTTCGATGGAAACCGAGGTCACTCCTCGGTATCGTTGCTCGGTATTAAGGGATTTTCCCCCCGGGTTTCCTCCGAGAACATCACCGAGCAGTTGCACCGAGCAGTGACCTCGGTACAATCCCCTGAGGCGTCGATACCGACGTCACTCCTCGGTGTTGCACGTTCTATACCGATCACTTGCACCGAGCAGTGACCTCGGTGCAACCCTTCTGCCTTAAATACCGAGGACCAGTACCGACCAGTGACGTCGGTACGGTCTATGTCTTCCCGGGACTTGAGATTCCCTGGAAAGAGTTTCAACCGGGAATTGAATACCAACACTAGGTCCCCAACCTTGAAATCCTTGTGCACAATCCTCTTGTCGTTGAATGTTTTGGTCCTCTCCTTGTAGATTGTCGAGCTCTCATAGGCTTCCAGCCTAGCTAGTCTCCTCTAACTCTTGAAGTTGAATCAACCGCCTCTCTTGTGCGGTCTTGATGTCAAAGTTAAGAAGCTTCACCGCCCATAGGGCCTTGTATTCCAACTCAACCGGTAGATGGCATGACTTCCTATAAAGCAAGTTGAATGGTGTAGTCCCTATAGGTGTTTTAAAGGCGGTTCGGTATGCCCATAAAGCATCATCTAACTTGTTGGCCCAATCATTCCTTGAACCCCCAACTGTCTTCTCGAGTATGGCCTTGATTTGTCGGTTGGATACTTCTACTTGGCCACTCGTTTGAGGATGGTAAGGTGTTGCTACCTTATGCCTCACACCATGCTTCTTAAGCAAGCTTTCAAACACTTTGTTGATGAAATGACTACCTCTATCACTAATGACCACCCTTGGAACTCCGAAACTTGGGAAAATGATGGACTTGAATAGTTTTAGGACAACCTTAGCATCGTTGGTCGGGCTTGCAATGGATTCCACCCATTTAGAGACATAATCAACCGCCACCAATATGTATTGGTTACCATACGATGACGGGAAATGTCCCATAAAATCGATGCCCCACACGTCAAACATCTCTACCACAAGGATTGGGTTTTGGGGCATCTCATATCTCCTCCCAATGTTCCCTTTCCTTTGGCACGCATCACATGTGGAGACAAAGAGATGCGCATCCTTGAATAATGAAGCCACCAAAAACCGGATTGCAAGACCTTTGTAGCGGTTTTGTAGGATGCATGATGCCCACCATAGCTTGACCCGTGACAATGGAGTAGGATCCCTTGGACTTCTTCTTCTGCCACACATTTTCTATACAACCCATCCGAGCACAACTTGTATAAGTAGGGCTCGTCCCAATAGTATCTAGTCACGTCGTGGAAGAATTTATTCTTCTTATACCCATCCAAAGGCGGTTCCTTCCCGCACACTAAGTAGTTCACTAGATCCGCAAACCATGGTAGTCTCTCGTCTTGTAACCCATTAGCACTCTCTAGTCCTTGCACGGCTTCAACCCCTTTCTTCAAGACGCCAACCACCATGGGACTCTCCTCGGGGAGCTTATCATCAATTGGGACAAGGTCTTCAATCCTCATTCTAGACAAGTGATCCGCGACCCCATTCTCTATCCCCTTCTTGTCAACTATCTCCATATCAAACTCTTGTAGAAGCAAGATCCAACTGAGTAGCCTTGGCTTGGTGTCTTTCTTGGCATGAATGTATCTCAAAGCCGCGTGATCGGTGTAGACAATCACCCTTGATCCCACAACATAAGACCTAAACTTCTCCATTGCAAAAACCACGGCTAGCAACTATTTTTCCGTTGTGGCATACCGGGTTTGAGTGTCATCTAAGGTCCTACTTGCATAGTAGATGACATTGGTCTTCTTGTCCTTCCTTTGACCCAAAACAGCTCCAATCGCATAGTCACTAGCATCACACATGATCTCAAAAGGAAGATCCCAATCCGGTGCTTGGACAATGGGAGCACTAACCAACGCCTTCTTGATCTCTAGAAACGCCACCATACACTCCTCATCAAACACGAACTCAACCTCCTTGCAAAGTAACATTGTGAGAGGTCTTGTGATTTTCGAGAAGTCCTTGATGAACCTTCGGTAGAATCCCGCATGACCCAAGAAAGACCGGATGTCTTTGACCGACTGATACACTCATACATTGCATGTTTTAGGATGCATTTCACTTAGGGTTTTGTGTCATTTGCATGCATAATCATGGTTTTATCTTGCATATAGGTCTCATTTAGAGTTTAGGACATTTGCATTAGGTCCTAGTAAGTTATTGCATGCATTTGGAGTGTTTTTAGGTGTTTATCGAGAAGCAAGCCAAACACCAAGTATCGATCGATACCCCTCGGTATCGATCGATACCAAAGCTTCAGGGGATTACATCGATGCCTTTGCTCGGTGTCACAGCTCGGTATCACCACAGGAGGAATCCCGGGGGAAAAAGCCTTAACACGGAGCAAAGATACCGAGGTGTGTCCTCGGTATCCAAACACCAAGTATCGATCGATACCCATCGGTATCGATCGATACCCAAAGCTTCAGGAGCCATACACCGATGCCACTGCTCGGTACCCCGGGTCGGTACTGGCGCAGGGAGAACCCGGGGCAAAAAGTCCTTAATGCCGAGCAAAGATACCGAGGTGTGTCCTCGGTATCCGCCAAGAACCAAAGCCAAACACGAAGTATCGATCGATACCCTTCGGTATCGATCGATACCGAGTGGTGAAACGCCCAAACCAGATCTTTTTATTCATTTTAACCGGGTCGGTACCCGGTTTGTCCCGGGTCGACCCGGTTCGCCCAGTTTTCATTTATAAGCCCAAAACCTAATTTGGAAGGGCTAAGCTTTCTTTTCCCTAGAGTGGGGTTTATCCCCAAACTCTTTTATGATTTTGAGAGGGATTTCCCTTGTTCTTCATACAAATGCCACTCTATGAGAAGGATTCTTCACCTCTATCTTTATAATTAATGCATCTTCTTTACCTTTATTTGTTCTTCTTTATTTGTTCTTCTTATTTAGGCCTTAGGCCCTTTTTGTTGGATCTTAGATTTAGGTTGATTTTGATGGCTTGATGATTGATTCTTGATGCTCATGTTCTTAATCATTGCATTCCTTTCTTGTCTAAGTGTCCTTAATGCTAGATCTAGCTTGAAAGAGTAGGTCTAGATCATAAGACATTTCATGAACACCAAGTGTTTGATGAAATGCCAAGACCAAATTATTCAAGAGATTTATGTTCCTAGCCTATGAGAATAGTTGCCTAGGGTGTATTTTGGTTGATCTAGTTCATATTCTTAATGCTTGCTAATCATTGATCCACAAATGAGAGTTTGCTAATGGATTGAGTGATTAGCATAGTGATTAGTTGCTTGAAAGAGAATTAGTCAAGATTAGTGATCATAACCTAAGGATTAGCATTGATTGAGTGTGTTAGCATCATTAGTTAGTTGTCTTGATGATTATTAGATGATGATTTAGGTTGATCCTTGTTGGATCCTTCACTTAGGTCGGTTCTTAATGCTAGTTTTGGATTGATGAACCATAGTTTAGAACTACACCTAGATTAGGTAGCTCTAGTTGGCGTGACAATCCAATCTAGAGCTACACCTTAGGATTTATGGTCTCATCCCATGCATTAGGGAGAGATTCGAGTAAACGGTGTTAGTGCTAGATTAGGTTTATCCATTCGAGTCTAGAGCTTAAGCATTTCACGCCCGATAGGTGTTCGATGAAATGCTTGAACAAGACTTTTTGTGAGCTTTTCGTGCCTAGCCAACGATGGTTGATGTCTAGGGTGATTAGCGAACTAATTGGGATTGGAGATTAATGCTTGTTAATCATCTTATCACAAACGAGAGTTTGCTCTTGATTTGGTGATTAACAAAGTGATTAGTGCCACGACGGTGGATTAGTCATAATTATGAATCCCATGTTCTAGGATAGAGTTCAATGCTTCCAAATGATTCGTTGTTTGATCGTATCCCATCTCCTTGATAGCTTAGTCCGTGATCCAACTCTTATATCTTTGTTTTCCCTTCTTGCAATTTGTTTCCTTTAGTTCATAAATAGAAAAACACAAAAACATTGCTCTAGCTTAGGAAGATTCATGCATTCTTAGTGTTTCAACCTTAGCCTCTTCGGTTCGATAACCTCTTATATTACATTGACATTGAGGTATTGACCTAGGACCCTTGAAAAGTCCTACTCATCACCGACTTAGGCGGCTCCAAGCTAACCATCACCTCTATCTTGGTCTTGTCTACCTCAATCCCTTTCTCGGAGATCTTATGCCCAAGCACAATGCCTTCACGTACCATGAAATGGCACTTCTCCCAATTGAGCACCAAGTTTGCTTCTTCGCATCGTTGCAAGACCCTACAAAGATTAGACAAGTAAACACCAAACGAAGAGCCATACACGGAGAAGTCGTCCATAAAGACTTCTACCATGTCTTCAATAAGATTGGAAAAATGGACATCATGCAACGTTGGAATGTCGCGGGCGCATTACACAACCCAAATGGCATCCTCCGATATGCGAATGTGCCATAAGGGCACGTGAAAGTCGTTTTCTCTTGGTCATTCGGGTGTATGGGTATTTGAAAGAAACACAAATAACCGTCTAGAAAGCAATAAAATTGATAATTAGCTAGACGTTCAAGCATTTGATCTATGAAAGGTAACAAAAAATGATCCTTACGAGTGGATGAATTCAACTTCCTATAGTCAATGCACATTCTATGCCCGGTTATTGTCCTAGTAGGTATCATTTCATCCTTTTCATTTTTAACAACCGTTATCCCCCCTTTCTTAGGCACACAATGAACCGGTGAGACCCAAGTACTATCCGATATTGGGTAGATAATGCCCGCGTCTAAGAGCTTAAGAATATCTCTCTTTACAACATCTTTCAAATTAGGACTCAACTTTCTTTGATGTTCAATAGAGGTCCTTAATTCATCCTCTATATGGATTCTATGCGTGCACAAACTAGAGAAAATACCCCTGATATCAATCAAAGAATAGCCAATTGCTCTCCTATATTTCCTAAGTTCTACAAGAAGGGAGGATAGTTCATTCTCATCTAGACTATCATTCACAATAACCGGGTAAGACTCGTTGGGACCTAAGAACGCATACCTTAGCACGGTTCAAGAGGAAAACTTGAACCGTGCTAACCCTTAAACCATCTTGACCCTCGGTACCGCGAATACACAACTCAACACATGTGGTGTCTTTTTCGAACGGTTTGTGAGAATCCATGAGTAGCTCATAACCTTGACTATCCTTGCTCAAGAACCCATGATCACCATGCTCCTTAGTCAAAACCACTTCCAACCCGTCTTCTACTCTAATTTCCTCAAGCAATTCGTCGGCTAGCTCATCCATGGTCTCTATGTAGAAACATTGGCCATCTATGGTGGGCTTCTTCATCACCTTGTTGATGTCAAACTCAAGGACCTCTCCTTTACCCAAATGGAGATCTATTTTGCCTTTCCTCACATCGATTATCGCTCCCGCGGTTGCTAGGAATGGCCTACCAAAGATAAGAAGGTCTTTTGGTTCTTCATCCATTTCAAGTACTACAAAGTCCGTGGGGACAATGAAATCATTCACCACAATAGGAAGATCCTCAAGCAAACCAATAGGAACCCTCAAGCTCCTATCCGCCAATATTAGGGAGATGTTGCATGCCTTGTAGCGTGTGAAGCCTAATCTCTTGGCTACCGAAAACGGCATGAGGCTTACACTTGCTCCAAGATCACACAAACAATGGTTGAAAGCTAGAGGACCAAGTGCACAAGGTAGCGTGAATGATCCTGGATCTCCTAACTTCTTTGACACCATCTTCTTTTGTATTATGGCACTACACTCGTGAGTTAAAATGACCATAGACTCCATCTCCTTAGCCCTTTCATTCACGGCATCTTTCAAGAATTTGGCGTATTGAGGGACAAGTAAGAAGGCATCAACCAAAGGCATTGTAGTTCCACCTTCTCCATTTGCCTATTAAAGATGGCTTTATACTTGTCCATATGTTGCTTCTTGAACCGCCCGTGAAAAGGTAGCTTAGGAACGTATGGCTTAGGGACAAACACATTTTTCTTCGGTTTCTCTTGAGCAACAACAACCCTAGGTTTGACCTTCTCAACTTCTTCAACCTTGTCTTGCTCTCTCACTACCTCATCTTCAACCAATTCGTCATCTTCGTGAAGTTCCACCCCCCCCACTTTGCTTCTCAATGTCCGCATTGAGAGGAGAAGGAGCTTCTCTTGGAGACAAGACCGTGCCACTTCTCAAGATGATGGCGTTTACATACTCTTTAGGATTAGCTTCGGATTTGCCTGTGAGTTGACCTTGTGGTCGTGAAGAAGAAGCAACACCTTTGTTCTCCATGTGTTTTACCTTGGAGTTCAAAGCCTCAATCTTTGTGTTGAGGTCATTGTAAGAGCAATCCACCCTCGTATTGATCTCCGCTTGTCCTTTGAGTAATTGTTGGAACATGGAGCTCAAATCAAGCTCTTGCGGTTTAGACGTAGTTGCTTGACCTTGAGGCACAAACCCTTGTTGTTGGCCTTGAAAACCGGGTGGAGCTTTGGGTTGAAATCCACTTTGGTTCCCTTGGAATTGGTTCCTTGGGACAAAGCCTTGTTGGTTGGTATTAGAAGCTTGGCCTTGAGGTTGAAATTGCTTTTGTGGGGCTCCTTGAGGTTGAGTAGGTTGCGGAGGGTAGACTTGGTCTTGGGGGTTCTCCACATTTGTCTTCCGGTAAGAGAAGTTGGGGTGGTTCCTATAGTTTTGGTTGAACCCTTGTCTTTGGTAGTTCTCTTGGTTTTGGTAGTTCCCTTGATTCCCCACGTAGTTCACCTCCTCTTGAGTGTTCATGTCCACGTTCTCCTCTTGATAACAACCTTGGTTCTCATCATAAGCATCCACAAAGTTGACCGTCTTTTAGGAAGACACTAGTAGTTTATCAATCAAATTGGCTTGCTTGTCCAACTTGTCGTTAAGAGCTTTCATATCTTTGGCTCGCTTGATCTCATCGAAGTCGCTAGTAGTCCTTGGCGCGGTCATAGTCGTTGCCATAGGTACCGTCTCTTTGGGCCAAGTTCTCGACAAGCTCCATTGCTTCCTCAACGTCTTTAGCCAAGAAGTTTCCGTTAGATGCCGTGTCAAGTAGCATACGGATCTTAGGCAAAGCACCTCAGTATATAGTGCTAAGGAGAGAGGCATTGCTAAAGCCGTGATGTGGGCACTGAGAAGTGTAGCTTCTAAATCTCTCCCAAGCCTCGTTGAAATACTCATTTGACCGTTGTGTGAAGCTTGAGATCTCATTGCAAAGCTTGGCGGTTCTAGCCGGTGAAAAGATTTTGGCGAGAAACGCGCATTTGCAATCATCCCACGAGGTTATAGATCCTTGGGGCAAGGTCTTTTCCCATTGGTGAGCCTTGTCACCTAAAGAGAACGGGAAGAGGCGAAGCTTGAACCCATCTTCGGAGACCCCATTGATCTTTGTGAGACCACATATCAGGTCAAATTGGTCAATGTTGTCTAAGGGATCCTCCATGGACAAGCCGTGGAATTTGTTGGCATGAACCATGTTGATAACCCCCGGCTTCACTTCGAAGTTGTTGTTCTCCACCGGTGGAGCTTGAATGCCTTGGCGGTTTTGGTGAGCATTAACGGCATCACCCTCTCCAATAACGTTTCTAGCTCTTGGTGGATGGTTTGGGCCTCTCATTGGCCGGCCGAGTGGATGTGGGGCGTTGTGGGCGTGGCCTCCTTGTGCGTGGTGGTTTCCATTACCACCTTGTGCGGGGTGGTTTCCATTACCACCTTGTTGAGGATGTGGAAGGTTATCCACATTGTCAAGAATGTCCCCAAGTGGAACATTGTCATAGTGATCCATGTCGTTCTCAACTTCTTGTTGTCTCACACGTGTTTCTCTTGTTCTAAACCCTCAGAATGATCGATGTATATCGTCTCTTGGTTGAACTAGATTGTCGATGCCTCGAGATCGCGTATGCATGCACCTATAGGTTTAGAGAAAGCAATGGAAAGCAAACAAGATTAGTAACTTTGTAGCAAATAAAGCTTAATCTCACAAAGAGCCTAAATCTCAATGTTAAAACAAATCCCAATATGGCAACGGCGCCAAATTGATACAAGACTTTTTAGTCTCTAAGGAGGTATCAATATCCCCAATACGATGTAGTAAGGAGGTTATCAATCCATTATTGGGATCATTCTAATCACTAAGAATGCAAGGGACTTAAAGCAAGTTAAGCTAAACAAGTGTGGTTGTTGTTTAAGTATCCAATTCTAATTAAGCAAGCAAAAGCACTAAACAAGATAGTAAATCAATAAATAAAAGCGGAGCAAGAGATATGGTTATTGATGTAATGTGATCCAAATCCAATTAGTGGTGTTCATTCACACAAAGGAGCTAATTCTTAGGCAAGAGATCCTTAATCTTGACTAACTCTCTTTCAAGCAACTAATCACTATGCTAACCTCTTAATTCATTAACAAACTTTCATTTGTGAATCATAAATTAGCAAGCATTAAGAATATAAGCAATATCAACCAAAAATACACCCTAGACAACTATTATCATCAAATGAAAGAGAGATTTATGCTCCTAACGGAATTCATTAACAAACTTTCATTTGATGAACTAGACAAGAGATTTATGCTCCTAACAAAGGCATTTTTGGTTAGGAGCATAAATCTCTTGTCTAGTTCATCAAGGCATTTCATCAAACACTTGGTGTTCATGAAATGCCCTATGATCTACATCCACTCTTTCAAGCTGAATCTAACATTAGGAACACTAGACAAGAAGGAATATAAGAATATCTAACCCTAAAAAACACTAATCAAACCTTGGACCACCCTAATCTACCATATCTCAAGATCCAAGAAAAGAAGGGTTAAAACTCATGATCAAGATGATTGGATTATTAGAAAGTAGAAGATAGATGGATTCAATCAAGAAAACAATACTCAAATTGCATAAATCAAAAGGATCAATATCTTACAAATCACTCTTAGAGAGGGTTTTTGCTTAAGAAAAGACTTAACCCATCAAAATTAGGTTTTTGGGCATAAATAGTGAATAGTGATGAACCGGGTCGACCCGGGACAAACCGGGTACCGACCGGGTTTAAATGGATAAAAAGTTCTGATTGGCCAATACCGAGGTCACTGGTCGGTACAACACCTCGGTATTGAGCCTGGGTTTGTGCACCGACGAGGGGTACCGAGCAGTGACGTCTGTATTGAGGAGAAATGCTTTATGATCTTCGATGGATACCGAGGTCACTCCTCGGTATCGTTGCTGGGTATTAAGGGATTTTTCCCTCGGGTTTCCTCCGAGAACAGCACCGAGCAGTGACCTCGGTACAATCCCCTGAGGCTTCGATACCGACGTCACTCCTCGGTGTTGCAAGTCGGTACTGGGGCTGTCTTCCTCCGTCTTCTATACCGACCAGTTGCACCGAGCAGTGACGACGGTGCAACCCTTCTGCCTTCAATACCGAGGACCAGTACCGACCAGTGACGTCGGTACGGTCTATGTCTTCTCTCCTCGGGTCTCGAATCTCCTCTTTAGCACCTGAAATACGATCCAAAACATGCAAAGACTCTCTAGGACTAAATGTGGACACATTAGACTCCTAAAATGACTAAAATGCTAAAGAGATAACATGAACTATATGCAAATGACTCGAAACCTAAGTGAAACAGATGCTAGAATGATGCGAAATATGATGATATCATGCTTCTGTGTTTGGGACTTGGAAATCCATCCACAATTTACATGAGAGGTCTGTGAGACTACTTCTACAACGGTAACTTGGAAGAAGGCCTGAAGGCGATCAGAGTTGATGCTGACAAAGGTTACTATGTGGCTAAATACACTTACTCAATGATACAAAGAATACTGACTCCTAACGCTGCTTTTGATTCTCCACTCATCAATAATCTTAGCAGAGATTTCTATACCCAAACACGGAGGAAGATTAATGAAGCAGAGAGCGGTTGCGCTTGGGGAGTGGAGGTTCCACCATTATTCTAAGAAAAATGGATCTAATCAGTACCGCTCCCCTCCATTGTTGTGAGTGTGCTCCTTACACTGAAGTGTTTTATGGTGAAGATTTCGCTGAGAGAGTTAAAGGAGGAATAGGAAGTCCAATGTGTGATCGGTGTTTCTGGATCATACAATCCGTTTCTTTCTGTGGCGTGATGTTGAGGAAAGTTTTTAACTGGCCACGATGAGAAAATCTGTAATGATCTATTTTGTGCTTTTGTAGTTATTATTTGAAATTATTGTGAATGTTGAAATACTAAAGAAATTATTGTGAAAGTTTTTAACTGGCCACAATGAGAAACTCTGTAATGTTCCTCCCCAGTTGAAAATGATTTGTCCTCAAATCTGCCAAGAACAAAACTAAGTTAGAACCATTAGAGCTTGAATTTATAGTGTACTTACCTTGCAAGCATGTTTTGTGTGGTTTGGAAGTGAGCTGTGTTGAGATTTGAAGTGATCCGTGCTTTCTAGCATTTGTAGGCTTAGAATGATCAAGCTCCATAAGTTTCAAAGGTTCTCCAGCTCGCATTCCTTCTCCTTGTCCGAATTGAGCTCCTTTGGATCTGATTTGTTGTTTTTGAAGCAAATCATTACCTGCATGATTAAACAGCGAAGCACCATGATAGTTAGTCTTAAAATGGATGTTTGGGTGAGAGTACTTACCTTTTCCAGTAGTGGTTTGCTTATTTCGAAGCTCCTTTAGCTCAAGACTCTTGTTTTTGAAGATAAGGCCTTCAGATGGATTTTTCAAAGGAAAGATGCAATCTACTTGTCCAAAATGAAATATGCTTCGACTATTCTCTTCTAGAGGCATAGTTGGTCGAATAAAATCATCTTCCTCTACTAAAATTCGATGTCCTTTCTCAGCTCTCATCCGTTGCAAATAGTTCACTGTTTTTGGCTTGGAAAGATAGATCGATCGTTCTGATCATATGATCGGTCGATCAGAAGCTGCTTGTGCTCTTTGCCTTTGATGAGAAGCAATTCTTTTGGCTTTTCTTTAGTGAATGTATCCTTGTATTCCTGCAAAAGAAGAGATCTTCCACTCGGTAGCTCCGGTGCAATATTAGATAACCTCAAAAGAGTTTCTTTATAAGCAAACTTACTACTAGATGATTGAGAGAATATAGTTCTTTGGATATTACCAGCCTTAGCAAAGAAGTTTGATTGCTTGTATAGTGTGCTCTCAGCCAGTTTTCCCTTCTTTTTTGATCATTATAGATTTCAAGTGGTGTCATCGGAACAAGGATGATCTTTCTGCCTTTGAACTCGAACAAATACTTGTTGGTAGAGCCATCATGAGTCACTCGTCTATCATACTGCCATGGCCTTCCCAACAGGATGTGACTTGCTTCCATAGGTAGAACATCACACAGCACTTCATCTTCGTATTTGCCTATTGTGATGGAGACTGTTACTTAGCTGCTCACATGCATTTCACCTTCATCATTAAGCCAATGCAGATTGTATGGCTTTGGATGCTTCTTTACTGTCATTCCGAGCTTGTGAACCATGTATTCACTTGCTACGTTGGTGCAGCTTCCTCCATCGATTATGAGGCTGCACACTTTATCTTGCACATGACATCTTGTCTGAAACAAGTTCTCTCTTTGTGCTTCCTCTTCTGCCTTAGCTTGCACATTTAATATCTTCTTGACCATTAAAAGATCTCATGTAGCAGCATACTCCTCATGCTCTTCTGTTGAATCCGAGATCTCCTTCTCATCTTCTGATTCGTACTCACCATTGTCTAATAGAATCAAAACTCTTTTGTTGGGACATGTACTAGCAATGTGTCATCTTCCTTGACACTTGAAGCAGATAATTTCACGAGCTCTAGTAGTTGTAGTTTCTGTTTTGACCTTAAAGTCTGAACTGGCAGGGAATGGCTTAGAAAACGTTTTAGGCTCAGCAATAGCCTTTTCTTCTTTTGGATAGCTTGACCTAGCAGTAGCTGAACCTCCTCCAAACGTTGATCTAGATCCTCTTCTTTTGATCTGTTGTTCGACCAGAATGGATTTGTGATATATCTCCTCTACATCAGCATAGCTTTGCATCTCCACTCTGTCTTGAATTTCTTGGTTCAGCCCACTCAAGAACCTAGCAATTGTTGCTTCATTGTCTTCATAAATGTCAGCCTTGATCATTAGAGACTCCATCTTTTCAAAATAGTCCTCTACGTTGCTGCTTGCTTGAGTCAAGCGTCTTATTTGAAGAACTAAACTCGACAACACACTTAAACAAGACACTAGTTGCGAAAATCACACAGAAACAAAGGTAAACAGACTCGAAACACAAGATAAAAATTGAAGAACATGTTCGGCAATCACAAACAGAAGATAAACAACCACGAAAAGGCAAAGAAAAAAAAAAGAACAGATTCGTAAGATAAGGAACGAGATTACCAAGCCTCTATGTGTGCTCTGATACCACTTAATATAATCTTCCCAAGGATTGCACAAAGAAGTTGGATTTGGACTAGATAGAGACATAAGTTGCGGAAGAGAACTTCTGGTTTTGAGAGAGAGTGAACGAAATGATGTTGCACAAGGCAACGATTCTTTCATACGAGATAGATGAGATACGAAAAAGGTGTTGCATAAGCAACAATTCGATCTTAAAGAGAAAGAGAGAGTGTCGCCACTGTTTTTTTGATAAAAAAAGAGTTTGATAATTTTAGATGATCCAAACTAGGATAGTCTCGACATAGATGCTGCTAGGGTTTATAAAAGGAAACAACAAGATAAAAAAAAGAACTTAAAATATGATGGGCCTTGGCTTTGGTCGAAAATGAAATTGATAGGCCTTGCTTCTTCATGGTCGAAATTGTGTTGATGGGCTTGAGGAAGATCACAAGATGGGTCAATAATATTGTGAATCATTTGGCCTCATTAAAAACCTTACTTTAGAAAACTCATTGGAACAAAACCAAAGTAAGGGAAAAAGAGCACACAAATGATTCACAAACCCATCTAGTAATTTCTTTATGCCTGAATCATAACCATAGTGGTTTGATGTGTCTTTGAATCGCCAATGCCTTCTTTGAGCTTAGTAGCCTTAGCTCTCTTCATTGCAGACAAGTCTCCTTCAGCTACGAGCTGCTCCCCCTTGGCTACAAGCTTAGTCTTGATGTTTCTCAGTATCATATCATGTTGGACTAGGAACAATAGGAACAACTAGAAATATTACGTTCGGTTTTACTAGAATTACTACGAACAATTAAGACAACAATTATTTGGATTTCCAAATCTTTAGTCATTACAGTCAACAACAACAAAGGCTAGATCAATCGAATTGAGCCCAGAAACCTACACATGTCCCATCGTGTCTAATTTATGGGTAACAGTAACAAAGTCTTCTTAAAAGTATAAGATATTCTATGTGAAAAGTATATGTATGGTAAACATGAAAAATTATATTTAGCCACAGCAACGTATTATAATCACAACAATTCGAAGGATATGACATTTTCACTTAATGGTAAGTTTTAAGTGGTGTATTTCAACACCATACCATATAAATTATTTGACATCAGTTGTTCTAGTTATTCTAGGTTGTACCACTTTATGTGTATCTATGTATGATAAACATGAAGTTGATACACATAAATATAATGTTGTACAAGCATTAGTACGATTAGATTAACACATTATCTGATGTATATCACCACAACACGTAATTTTATAAGAAGGTAACTGATACATGACGGTCATGTTGCTTGATTTCCAAAATAACTGATATAATCAAACGAATTACACCGTAGCGTTTGAATTGCTACTACAACAACCAACTCGCTTATTTATGCGTAGATGTTCGTCGATGTAAACCTTTTTCCTTGCTTTTTTTCCCTTTTCACCTCTTCATCTAGTTCTTTTGTTATCTACTCGTCACCAACACTAGCATTAACACCATAATTCACACCAAATGAACTCTATACAAATCCTTCTATATCTTCTATGACCTCTACATGCAAAGCATTTCTACATCTATCCAAAACTGTTAGATAAACATAAACGTCTTCATCATCAACAATATATACATGAAGACTAGCATTCACTAGCACCGGAAGGTAACTCAATTTCAGCTTCGTCATAGATTGATCTACCCTAATCTTCATGCATATCCTATGCACTAACATCGAATACGTTATCTCATCCATAGATGATTCCCTAAACAATATCCTATACATACAATAATTTGTAGAGTTCCATCGGAAATCATCACCGATATTATATCTTCCAATAGAGAAATTTATGATTATGGAAAGGTTGCTCATTGTCTCTTGAAAAACAATAAAAAAACTACATTACAACATATTGTATTGTATCAGTAATACTAGTTATTCCAGTTTAACAACTTCTCTCAGCAATCCTAGTTATTCTACTTCTCTCAATAATACATAGTTGTTCCAGTTCTACTTCTCTCAATAATAAAGGTTTGCAACATCGGTGAATTCAGACCATTCCTACGATTCGATACGATTCAAACACTACAATCCTTGAATTACCAAAGCTATGTCCTAATCGACTCATTGAACTTGAGTTATCGACCCAATTTTCATTAATTACATACACCAAAAGTTCTGTTCAAAGATCCGTCTCCTCCCTAAATTGCAAATACAAAAACAAAATTCGTTTCTACGGCAAAATCGAATAACAAACTCCATAGATTTAAGCTAAAACACATTAAAAATAGAAGAACTAACCTGAAGTTGGAAGAACCGGCTTCAATGGTGGAAGACAATTTCGAGCTCGTCGCGTCGGGGCATCGAAGAGATCAGTCGAGGGCCCCCATTCCATTCGTCACATTCCTAATTATTTAATTATAATTTCTTTTATTCAGTTTTTTTATTAATTATTTTATTAAGAGTATAATGGGATTCAGAGTATGACATAATAAATGAGAGTATGGTAGAATATATTTTGATCATTAAGAGTATATGTGAATAAACTCCGAACCAAAAGTGATGTTGGATGTAATTCACAGCCTATAAGAACTCTAATCATTTTGGTAAGTGATGTTCCCCTTGTTACCATCGAACCAATGTTTTGAAACCCGATGCGGACAGTGAACAGGATTATCTTTCGGGTTACCGGGTCACCGGATCGACCACGGGTGAATAAATTAATGAATTTTCTATATATAATATATAAGAAAATACGTAGACTTGTGTATGAGAATATGGTTAATTTTTTTTAAAAGTTTCCCTTCCATTTATTTTTCATTTGCAAAATCAGAAAAATAGAAATCATGACATTCACGATAAACAAAAATAAAATAAAATAAAAAACAGAGAAAATAGATGAACAGTGTACAAAGAGATTTTATGTTCTCTACTGCCGCTGGTTTGTGATGGAGTTAAGGGGGAGACGAACTATTAAAGATAATAAAAATCCTATATTTTAATCTCAAAAAATCAATTTTTTTAACATGTTAGAATTTTAAATTTTTAACTTGAACCATAACCCGTTAGTTAAACCAGGCCGGGATCACGGGTTGATTGTGGGTTTTTAGCATATAACCTGAACCGAATTATTTATTGGGTCACCGGGTTTGTCGGTCCTACCGCGGGTCTGAGTCAGGTTTCAAAACATGACTTATTGCTAAAGGACCCTTATTGATATAAATATATTCTCACATATGTCTTTTATTCTAACATACTCTTCTACTCTAAAAAAAATTAATAAACAATAGAATAATTTTTTTATTATTTAATTAAAAAAAAATAAAAAAATAGGAAATCGGTCAAATCTCACCCTCGACGACGACGACCGTACACCATCCCGACGACAAGATTGGAAGCCATTGAAGTCGATTTTTCCAAATTCAGGTTAGTTCTTCTAATTTTAATGTGTTTTAGCTTAAATATATCGAGTCTGTTATTCGATTTTGCCCTAGAAACGAATTTTGTTTTTGTATTTGCAATTTAGGGAGGAGAAGGGAGCTTTGAGTGTTTGTAATTAATGGACATTGGGGGTCGATAACGGAATTCATGTTCTGGGTCGATTAGGACATAACTTTGGTAATTCAAGGATTGTAGTGTTTGAATTCTCCTTTATTTTAAAGTCAAATTCTTTACAACATTTTCTTGAAGTACGTTAACAACCTAAAGTTAATTTCCTTACCAATCACATCTCTATCAGATCGAGGAACTTCCAGCTGAGAATAATTGTGGAAGTGACACATCATCAAAAAATAAATAAATGAAACTCAAACTAATCGCTTAGAACTTTACCCGTTTTGTGATACATTAGAACCGTTCAAAATGTCAACTCAACTATCTTCATCCGTCTCCTTCTTATACTCGAGATTAAATTCAAACTCAATCTTATCGATTTTGTTATTTATAATTTCATATCTAACTCGCTCATTTCTCGCTATCTTTACTGTTTTTCCGTGCGAAACTCTGAATTTAAATTCAAACTCAATCTTATCAATTTTGTTATTGTAATTTCATATCTAACTCGCTCCTTTCTCGCTATCTTGTGTGTTTTTCCTTGTGACACTTTGAAGAATTTTATTTTATTTTAAAATCTTTAAAGTTTTAATTTATCCTACTAAAGTTGAACACTATTAAAACTCTTAAAATTATAGTAAAAATTCACATAGTCTAACTTCGTCTTTATATTCATGCGTTGGTTTATTTTTTAAATGCCAACAAAATAAGACATGATTTTTTTTTAAATCGCTACCCATTATTATACAACACACACACACACACATATATATATATTCTTATGAAATTTTCTTATGAAAGTATATAAACTAAGAAATCTATAAGATATGTTTAAATGTGAAACTGACAAAGTAATCATTATTTTAGTTGATAAAGTATTTTTTCACAAACGAAAGAAGATCATAAAGTATAAGATTGTAAAATTTGAATGACTCAATAAAAGCAATAAAGAAAACCCTCTGATTGAATTATTACAGAACCATGATCCGTCCAAATCAACGATTATGTCGAGTTCTGGTTATTTGCTTAGTTTTTATGAGTTTTATTGGATTTTATAGTATCGGGTTTTAGAGCTATAAACGGATCAGATTGTTATCTGGATCTCGGGTTTTAGAGTTATAACCAGACCGGCTGGTCTGACCAAGATCTGAAAACATTGCATTAAATCTATTAAAAAAAAATATCATGCGCGGGCGCGCGGGTGAAAATCTAGTCATCCTTTAAAGTTACCAGAAGAAAGAGAAATGTCATAAATATAAATATTACAAACCCATTAAAAGTCACGAACACATATAAAACATTCCACAAATAATAATATTACAAACCCGTTAAAAGTCCATCATAGATTAAAGCGTGAAAATAGATATAATTTGTGAGCAAGAGTCACTCTTTAGGGAATGGAAGGTGCGAAAGCGATTTGACGATGCTCGAAGTTAAATATAGAGTGATAACACCTCAGAAAAGGCATTCCATGAGTACTATAGAAAACAATATGTGAACGATGTTATTATTATTTTTTTAATTATTATACTTATTCAGCACTATGCTGCTGGAAATACATGGATCTACATATAATAGAGCGTCCTCCTCCATCCTCGATGATGTACTATAAAAGAATTCAAAAGAGGTAAATTAGATAAAAAAAATATAACATTTTTAAAAACTATATAATAAACAATTCACAAATTTTTTTATACCCCATTCGGAGTAAGGGTGTAAACTCTCTCACTACCGAAGAATACGAATGACACAGTATGCATATTGTGTGCCGTTTCCATCTCAGCCTGTGTGAATACGGTTCCCTCCATGAGATCCTACAAAAAAGACAAGATAAATATTATTATTAAGCTAACATTAAATATAAAAAAATGAAAATTTACAAACAAAACTTCTTTGTTGACGTCTACGTCGACGCCCACCTAAAATTTGCGAATTGATAGTTCAAATTATACTCTACACATATAAAAAACAAACAAATTGTTGTTGTTAGAAATGTTTATTACACTAAAAAAATTGAAAAGAAATCAAAATACACTAACAGAAGGGCCAAATATATATGGTGAGGCCGTGTGAATTAAAGCTTTGCCGCCTAATATTTCTGGAAAATAAAAAACAATAACAATAGAAAGCTCCATTAACAAAAACATATTTACGTAACCAAATGATATTTAATTAGTATACTTCGGTTTAGTCCAACAGCAACGAAAGACATTTGAATCATCCATTCATTACAACCGTCAACGACGTCATAATAATGATGTCTTCGTCGTAATGATTTGAATGTGCGCCACCAAAATTTATTGCCCCTCTCCCTGATTTCCAGAAAGACGTAATCTCTCATCTAAATTGAGAAAATGTTATCATATAACATGTAACACAAACATTGTTTGTATTAGTCAAATCATATATATATATATATATATATATATATATATATAAGGAAAATGTTATAGAATACCACATCATTCATTTACTTAAAAAGAGATGCGGATATGTAGAGGATGTGGCGAAATGCAGATATGTAGGTGCATATACGTAGATGTGCGGATATGTAGAGGAAGAAGAGGTGCAGATATGTAGGTGCAGATATGTAGAGGAAGAAGAGAAAGAGGTGCGGATATGTAGATGTGCGGATATGTAGATGTGCAGATGTGTAGGTGCGGATATGTAGAGAAAGAAGAGAAAGAGGTGCGGACATTGTATTTATAACGAAAACAATACTGTGGGCAGTAAGACAATACTACACCATCTTTTTTTCTTTTTTTCTATTTTATTTTTTAGAATTTTTGTCGCTCTTTTCTTAAAGCATATAACAAATTAAACTGTCTGTGACAATATTTTGAGTAAAATAAAAACAAGTATCGTTCTAAATCATAAATATTCAAAAATATAGATATTTATGATTAGAGAGAACCATATCTTACAACAACTTAAATAGTTTTTTTTGTCAATTACTAAATAGTTTTCTAAACTGCTATTTTTATATTAATAATAGCATGGTTGATATTTTGTGTTAAAGCAAGTTCCATGCTTAGTTCATATGAAATAAAGTTCTATATTATGTAGTATTCTTCATCATAAGAGTCAATATGTGACTTAAGTTTTTAAACTTTGTCAAAATTTAATGTTTATACTTTAAAACGGTAAAATAAAATAACCAAGTTCATATATAAAGGTTTCTACACTCGATTATATTACAATTCTCTATTCATTTTTATTTAGTATAAAAAACTAAATATGTACTTATCAATAACTTTGTTCCTCCTAGTAGTTTTAAAAAGTGAAAAAAACAAAAGAAAATTGTAATTACCAAATCGGGTGAGCATAATAATGTGGTGCAAGAGGGGAGAATGAAAATCCAACAATCCCAGTCCAAGTTGTAACTTGATTGTAATTAATATGATCGAAGTCATACACATCGAAAAATGGACGACAAATTAATTCAGCACCAACGCGGAACACCTCAGTTCTCCTAATTGCAGCCATATTAAGATCATAAAAGGGTCGTACTGGCAAATACGCTTGGGTTCCTTGCAGAAAAAAATAAAAAAAGTTAATTTTATTGTTTTTAGATGAAGAAATTTTTAAAAAATAATACATATAAAAAAGAAACAAAATACTTGGACGATTGTCATAAGTTTGTGAATTATGTGAGAAATTTGGGTTAGATTTTCCTTGGATGTTACGAGGGAGAAATTGGTGAAGGAAGAAGTAAGGAAAAGAGGGAGAAGAGGAAGAAGAGAAAGAGGTGCGGATATGTAGAGGATGTGGCGAAATGCAGATGTGTATGTGCAGATATGTAGAGGTGCATATATGTAGGTGCGGATATGTAGAGGAAGAAAAGAAAGATGTGCGGATATGTAGATGTGCGGATATGTAGAGGTGCGGATATGTAGATGTGCAAATATGTAGGTGCAGATATATAGATGTGCAAATATGTAGTTGCGGATATGTAGAGAGAGAAGAGAAAGAGGTGCGGACATTGTATTTATAACGAAAACAATATTATGGGTAGTAAGACAATACTACACCATCTTTTTTTCTTTTTTCTTTTTTAGAATTCTTTTCGCTCTTTTCATAAAGCTGATATGTTCAGATTTGCATGCTTTATCATACATCTCACTTAGAGTTTTGTGTCATTTGCATGCATAATCATGGTTTTGTCTTGCATTTAGGTCTCATTTAGAGATTAGGACATTTGCATTAGGTCCATTGAGTTCTTGCATGTTTTGGAGTATTTTCTAGGTGATTGGAGGCAATTGGGCATATTTGGAGAGTTGGACCAAAGTAGAGTGCAAAGTCCATCCGATACGCCGGAAAGATGTGGCTGGATGGAGGCCTTCCGATCTGAATCAGCTTCAATGATCTTCATGGAAGATGTAGAGGAAGGACTAATATGTCTACATGAGTTAGAATCAAGTCATTCTAACATGTGGTTTGAGAGATATGGCTGATTTACTAAAGACATATCCGCCTGCCGAGACAGTTTCACTCAATACCTACTAGTTGTACCGAGGAGTGACATCGGTATTCACCAAAGCAGCAATACCGACGTCACAAGTCGGTACAACAAGTCGGTATTGAAACAGGGGGGAAATCCCCTTAGCACCGACATGTTGTACCGAGGAGTGACATCGGTATTGACCCTCATGACTGTTTCTCACCCAAACCAGCCGAGCTCACCCGAGGTGTCTGAAAGCTCTTGCCGAAAGAGGGGTCTCCAATCCTAATTAGCCTCGGTGGTCTTCATGAATGTTGTATCCAAGGGAGTTATCTTACTACAGGAGGTGGTTCCAGGGCATTCGTATATGTGGTTCGTTAGATACGGCCGTTTTACTGAGCGTATGTCCGTATGGCCGAAGCCACTATACATGCCTGAAAGAACTGGCTGGAAAAAGGGTCTCCATTCCGAACTAGCTTCGGTGATCTTCACAAAAGTTGTATCCCAGTGTGTTATCTGTCCACAGGAGGTGGTTTGAGGTCATTCGGACATGTATTCCAGGAGATATCGTAGTTTTACCGAAGGTTCTTCAACACCACCATCCGCATAAACCCATGTCCAATACCGATGTTCAATACCGAGCTGTGACATCGGTATTGAGCCACTCAAGACCAGATTTGAACCATTTCAACCAGGTCGGTACCCGGTTTATCTCGGATCGACCCGGTTCGCCCCCTTTCACTATTTTAACCCAAAAACCATATTTTCATGGTTTATCTCTTTTCTTATCCCTTTCCTTACGCTAAAAACCTTGTTCTTGTGATTTGTAAGAGGGATCATACACTTTTTATACAAGTTTAAGTTTATATATTGTGTTCTTTCTCTAATCTTTCACATTCCTATTCTCTAATCATGATTAACATCACCTCTTTCATGAGATTTGGTTTGTTCTTCATGATTAGTGAGTAGTTCTTTTTAGAGCTCATGGATGAGGTAGATTAGGGGAATTTTGTGATAGATCTAGGATTTCTAGGGCTTAGTTTACATCTTCCCTCTCTTATTTAGTGTTCATAATGCTAGATAAGGCTAGAGAAAGCTAATGTAGACCATAGGCCATTTCATGCACACAAGGTGTTCGATCAAATGCCCCAAGAACTAAATAAGGGATTTTGTTTGCTTAGCCTATGAAAGTAGTTGTCTAAGGAGTATTAGGGCAATTGGAACCTATGTTTAATGCTTTCTAATCATCTTATCACAAACGAGAGTTTGTTCTTGATTTGGTGATTAGCAAAGTGATTAAGACCATGAGAATGGCTTAAGCTTGTTTAGGTGTTCTAGGCTAAAGGAATTGCTTGTTTGTGTATATTGACATCTAGATAGACCATGAAAGGACCCAAAATCCATAACCTCATCCAAGAGCTTGCCTTTATATATTTCTAATCTCGTTTAGCATTCGTTTACTTGTGTTCTTGCTTTTAATTTGAATCATTTAGGTTGCTAGAAAACTAAAACCACATCTGTTTGCTTAACTTAAGAAGATTTATGTATTCCTAGTGATTGAAACTTAACCCTTGGATTCGATATCTCATATGCTACATAGGCATTTTGAGTAATTCATACACGGCAAAAACCTTGTATCAATTTGGCGCCGTTGCCAATTGGGTTTAGCTTTCGACATTAAGATTTTACTTCTTTTTGAGATTAAGCCTTTTTCTTTCTTTTGTTTACTAATTTCTCCTTCTAGCTCTCTCTTGTAGGTGCATGAACTTGCGTTCTAAAGGCAACAACAATCTTGTTGAGCCAAGAGACGACATCAACCTTCTACACCGCGGTCTTAGAGCAAGAAGAGAGAGAGAATGGGTTGTAAACATTCCTAGGCTCGGTATGGAGAACGTGCAAGAGCATCAAGCTCAAGAGCATGGTCACGGTGGTAATGGAAACCACAACCCACCCGCCCTTAACGTTCCTAACATAGTTGGAGCGGGTGATGCGGCCAATGTTCATGTCAACCGCCAAGGTATTCGACCACCACCGGTTGAAACCAATGACTTTGAGGTCAAAGCTAGCTTCATTAACATGGTGCAAAGTAACAAGTTTCATGGTTTGGCGGTAGAAGACCCTCTTGATCATTTGGATCACTTCGACCGGATTTGTGGCTTGACAAAGATGAATGGTGTCTCAGAGGATAGCTTCAAGCTAAGGTTGTTCCCATTTTCTCCTGAGGATAAGGCAAGACAATGGGAAAATAACCTTCCCCACGGTTCCATCACTTCATGGGACCAATGCAAGACATCATTCTTTGCCAAGTTCTTCTCTCCCTATAGAACGGCTAAGCTAAGGAATGAGATCTCAAGCTTCACTCAACGTGCAAATGAGAGCTTCAATGAAGCATGGGACCGGTTTAGAGGCTATACATCGCAATGCCCTCATCATGGATTCTCGGATGCTTCCCTCTTGAGCACACTCTACCGCGGAGCACTTCCTAAGATCCGTATGTTGCATGATACCGCTTCTAATGGAAACTTCTTAGGAAAATACGTGAATGAAGCAATGGAGTTGGTTGAGAATCTTGCTTTGAGTGATGGTACATATGGTGATGAGTATGACCGGTCTACAAGAACCACAAGTGACTTCGAGGAGCAACAACGAACCAAAGCCATGATGGCTCTCAATGAGAAGTTGGATAAGCAATCTTCCATGATGGACAAGCAAGCCAGTATGATTGACAAGCTTCTCAATGCTTCCAAAAAATCGATTCACTTTGTTGGTAATTTTGAGGGAAATGATACGCTCAAATTAATACCCTAACAGATACTAAAGCGGTAATCGTAGTATAGGTAGGGGTCGAACCACAAAGACTCAGTTATCACACAATAGATTATATAGATCCAAAATACGCTAAATCAAAGGATGTAAACGAAAACAAATACGAAATTAAAGGTGTTGTAATTCAATGGAGGAAAATATAGGCTCAGGGTTTTTCTCAGGAAATCAATGAATGCAGCTAAATTAACTAACAGGATTCAGATTACGCACGGTTCTTGAACTCAAATCACTAAAATATAGCTAACCAACTCTCGTTGCGAAAACTATCTAAATCTAAATCCTAGGAATTCCAAATCTCTTTGCGAATCCTAAAGTCTAAATCAGCTTTAAAGTTCATGTTTGATATGTTCACAAATCAATCAAACCAAATCTCTTTGCGAATAATCAATTTGCTCACCTAAGGTTCTATCAGGTAATTAATCGCACTCTCGTGCCTAATCAATTATCCTGAGATCTAAGTTCCAGATTCGTCAACCTAGAATTAGTTTTGAGAACAACCTAAGGCGAAGAACTAATTCAGATGGTGAATCCTAATCAGATAATCAACCTAGCATTCAAAGAAATCCTTTATGAGAAAACCCTAAACCTAAAGTGGATCTACTCAGACATGGAGAATGAAACAATCAACATGTTTGAATAAATCATCAAATAGAATAAGAATAACAAGAGGTTTTGAGATCTGATCTCGGACGAAGGGAGATTCAGACTTGTCTCAAACCAGAGTATAGAAAATAAAGCTTAGCCTAAACAGATGGCTGAAAACCTAATTTATAAGCTAAAACACGAATTGGGGTCTTCTTGCAAATATCAGAGTCTTCTGGGCACTTTTGCAATTCTTTAAGTCTTGGAAAAAAGTCGCGGCCCATGAATTCTCGATGAGTGTCGATCGATACCAGGGGGTATCGATCGATGCTTGCTGCTCAGATCGGGCACTTAGTCATCAGACTTCAGTTTCGCTCCAGAATGCTCCAGTATCTCCAATAATACTCCAATTGTGCTAAAACCTGTAAAGGACTCTAAAAGACTCCAAAATACTATAAAGACTCTATAAAAAGGACTTATATCATAGCTTAAACAGGGTAAAAACCATGATATATCAACTCCCCCAGACTTAGCCTTTGCTTTCCCTCAAGCAAATAAAAGTCTAAACCAGAGAAAGAGGTTTGAAAACGCGGAGACTCACCTGTTCATGAACCATCGAAATGACCCTTTTCCCAAGCACCCAAATGTTACCTAATCAGCTTTTGATCTAACCACCATGTACTTCTCCGTAGACATTCACAGCTTTTCCAGACTCCACACAAAATCCCACAGCATTGTTCAAGTAAAGCCATCCTCGCCAGTTTCATCGCTGCAGCTAATATTTAAGAACCTTCTACACTCTTTACCAGACAATATCATGACAAGGAACCACCCTTTTTCACACTTTTTGTATCAATTTCTCTCCCCCATACTTATTTCTTATTATGTTCTCGTTTTTTTTTTTTTATTCTTTTCTTTTCAGCTTTGCATATACACATCAAGGTATGAGACGCGAGTATTCATGGTGTTTGCCACCAAATCCCCGGTTCTTCCCTCTCAATGTATCAAAGGATGTGGGCGAATAATGGCATCATAGGAAAATCCTAGCCTCGCTTCCAATCCTCTGTGTGATCATTCCCTCTTAAGTAGAATAATGAGATCGCTGGAAATTTTCCTAACCCTCTACTCAGAAGAAAATCATTTCAATCTTTTATGCTCTTATTTACCAACTTATAACAGGGGAGAGAGATACCATAACTCTAAACACATGGGTTCCTTTATCAGATATGAATGATGAATCAAGCTCTAAAAACACTAACCACATTGATGAAGTGCAAAAATTTGGCTCAGGCTTCAGAAGAACTCTGCTGGAGACATGGATGTTTTCTAGTCAACTGGTCAGTCCTTGGATTTTTCATTAGTCGATCTAGAACTGATCATGTAACACTGTGCACTCAAAAAAAAAATCAAAGCAACAACTCAAGCACATGATCATTATCTCCAACAAGTTTTGACTCAATAAAACAATTTTGACTCGATAAAACGACTGACTCTAAGAAAAACAAAAACAATGTCAGCAGACACCTCCCCCAGACTTGAACAACACTGTCTCCAGTGTGATCTAGCCTAGAGTAGGTAAAAGAAGACAAAAGAATAGAAGAAACGAAGAGAAACCAGAAGTTACCTTGCTGGAACGTCAAGTATCGATCGACACACAGCCTGGTATCGATCGATACCAGGCTTAAATCGACTTGATGAACCGTATTTTCGCGATCGGTGTCGATCGATACCAATGGGGTATCGATCGATGCTAAGGGGATTTCGAGTTGCTCTTTGTTTATCCTGACACAAACACAAAACGAACGAAAAATAAAAGGAAAAACGACTCAAAGACAGACTCACCAGTGGGTTACCTCCCACCAAGCGCTCGTTTAACGTCAATAGCTTGACTGTAACGCCCTTCAGGCTGGATAAGAGTGAGAGCTTGCACCAAAACAGGCTCCACAACTTGACATTGCTATCTTCAGAGTTCTGCTCAGCATGCTGTCCACAAACTCTTTTCCCATCTCTTTCAGCTCCGAAGTAAGAAGAACTCTAGCCTTAGAGAATGGCTTCGAAGCTCCTTTGCTCTTGACCTTGTATTCAATCGAATTCCCATCACTCTTATGAGGGATCAGAGTGACATGGGGATCCTTGACCTTGTTGCTCTTGGTCTTCTTCTTTGTTGCCTTAGCTCTCTTGACAACTTCCTTGGGGGTGCAGGGCGGTTCAGCCGGAACGTCTGCGATAGTAGGCATGTCAGGAGGCTCTTCCAAAAGATCAACTGCTAGTGCCATTTCTGTGACAACCTCGATGCTAGAGACATGTGTGGAAGCACTCCTAGAGGGAATGACACCATAATAGACTCCTCCGTCAATGTAAGAGAAAGAGACTCTCTTATTAGGCGTGTCTATGATTGCGCCAGCAGTAGCCATAAATGGTCGTCCCAAAAGTATAGGCATACGAGATATCGCCCCCATCTCCACAACCTGAAAATCAGTCGGCACCAGACAATCTCCTACTTTGACCAGTAGAGCAGAGATTGTACCGTATGGAAGTGAGGTGGAGTCGTTCGCGAGTGTGATAGATACCTTTGGTGATCGAATATCAGCCCCCAACCGCTCTGCAATTGCCCTTGAGATGACATTGACACTAGCCCCTGAGTCAACGAGAGACTCTTTGAACTCGACTCCAGAGATAGAGCATGGTACCGCGAATTTCCCTAGGTTTTCCCTCTGTGTCAATTGTCTCAGTGGAGGTGTACCTATAGCCTTAATGAAGAGTGCCTTAATCTCTTCCTCAGTTTCTCTGCAATCTTTGAAGTGACTTAGCAGAGGACGACACTCTAGAGCTTCTTCAAAGGTTGAATAAGGGGAGATCCTTCGTACCATCTTCTCAAAGCCACGCAGCTGCTTTGGAGTGATGGGATCTCTGAGGTGTTTAGGAACAGGATTAACCTTCTTGGGTTTGCGAACTCTTTCTTCAATCAGCTCAGGTGTTTTCACATGTTCTGGCTCGTTCTGCGAGGGGTATCGATCGACACCAGGTAGGGTATCGATCGATACTCTTGCTGTTAAATCATCCTTGACAGATTTATCATCACCAAGAGGCTCCACAATCAGACTATCCATCATAGCCTTGCATCTGGCATCCTCTACCTCTTTCTTACCCTTCTCAAGAGCTCTGGGATAAGGTATCCTTGGTATATAGACCCTTTCAGGAAGTATTTTAGGCACCACAGTCGATATCTCATGTGTCTCAGCTGGTATCGATCGATACAAGGGAGTATCGATCGATACCTTGGCGATTTCTAAACCATCTTCAAGATTTTCTGTACTTGAGCTGATCGCATTGACGTGTGCTCTTGGATTTTCAGTTCTCCCTGGAAGGAAACCTTCCTGTATTCTCGAACCTTCTGAAGTCTGAGCTACCTGAGTTTCCAACTTCTTCTGACCAATACCAATAGCATCGATCCTTCCACTCAGATCTTTGTACATGGCATCCATCTTACCATTGAAGGTCACTGTGATCTGCTGCTGTCCTTGAACGAGTGTTTCAAACATGGCCTCAATCTTGTTCTCTGATGTTTTAGCAGTCACAGGCTCGTAAGAAGGACTTCCGTAGTTCCTGGTGTAACCGCTGTTCTGGGCGGGTTTCTGGTTAAATCCTCCTTGCTGGAAGTTGTTGTTGAAGCTCCGATTGTTGTTGAATTGGTTCATCTGTCCCTGAAAGCCAGAACCACCAATGTAGTTGACATCTTATGCTTCATTCTCATTGAATACCTCAACATCTTCAGCAAAATGAACGGCCTTCGTTGTCTTTCCCAGCAGAAGACTGTGCATCGAATCCAGCTGAGCCTTAACTTCAGCAATCTGCGACCCATCCTGATTACCACCCAGCTTCTTGCGCTCGAAATCTGCGCTCTTGGTGCTACTACTAGAGGCAAAGTTCTCAATTAACACAATAGCATCCTCAGGATATCTGGTGTTGAAATTACCATTGCTGGAAGCGTCCAGAGCCATCTGATACCTCAAATCTACTCCTCTAAAGAAGATACCCAGCAGCTGTACATCAGAATATCCATGATGTGGACAATCTCTCTGGTACGATCTGAATCTTGTCCAAGCAACCTTGAACGCCTTAGTTGGTCCTTGAGAAAAAGTGGAGATCTTATTCCTCAGATCTTCAGATCGTCCATCATCATAGAAATTAATCAGGAATGCCCTCTTAGTGTCTTCCCAATTAGTCAGCGATCCAGGAGGTAGCTGCCTCAGCCAGTAAGTAGCATCTCCACCTAGAGAGTAGGGGAAGAGCTTGCAGAAGAGATAATCGTAGGACACTCCATTGCTCTTGATGCTAGTGACCAAGTCCTCGAATTTCTCCACATGGTCCATCGGATGTTCATGAGGAAGACCATGAAAGAGATGCTGTCCCACTAGAGTGTAGTAAGCATGTTTCAGCTCAAAGTCGTTCCTCTCAAACGCAGGAGGACGAATCGCTGACCGATTGGCAAAGAACTGATCTGGCCTGTTGTACTCACCAATCGTTCTTCCACGATTAACCACAGCATTCCCTGCGTTCCCAGCGACAACAGGAGCAGGTGGAATGATGATCCCCTCTCCATCCAGACGTTGTCCTTGCTCATTACACAACCGACCCTCTTGGTCTCTGTAAGCACCAGCTGCATCACGAACTAACCCCACTTGATTGTTATTCATCTTAGCTGATTTATGTGCTTTCCTGTTTGTTCGTTCCACGTGTGCTAGCTGTTCCAGTGATAGATCAACTAGCGGATTGCTCTTTTTGCTTATGGTTTCTCGATTAGGCATGCACCTGAAATCAAAAGTAAAGAGCGTAAGTAACTGAAATTTACGACGGGTATCGATCGATACTCAAGGGTATCGATCGATACTCGGGCGATTTAGACGAATTTCTTAGTTAAAATCTAATGGCGAATTGAGTCCTCGGCAACGGCGCCAAATTTGATACGCTCAAATTAATACCCTAACAGATACTAAAGCGGTAATCGTAGTATAGGTAGGGGTCGAACCACAAAGATTATATAGATCCAAAATACGCTAAATCAAAGGATGTAAACGAAAACAAATACAAATTAAAGGTGTTGTAATTCAATGGAGGAAAATATAGGCTCAGAATTTTTCTCCGGAAATCAATGAATGCAGTCTAATTAACTAACATGATTCAGATTAAGCACTGTTCTAGAACTCAAATCACTAAAATATAATTAACCAACTCTCGTTGCGAAAACTATCTAAATCTAAATCCTACGAATTCCAAATCTCTTTGCGAATCCTAAAGTCTAAATCAGCTTTAAAGTTCATGTTTGATATGTTCACAAATCAATTAAACCAAATCTCTTTGCGAATAATCAATTTGCTCACCTAAGGTTCTATCAGGTAATTAATCGCACTCTCGTGCCTAATCAATTATCCTAAGATCTAAGTTCCAGATTCGTCAACCTAGAATTAGCTTTGAGAACAACCTAAGGTGAAGAACTAATTCAGATGGTGAATCCTAAACAGATAATCAACCTAGCATTCAAAGAACACTACAAGAAAACACCCCTTTTGCAACGAACTATATCGTTGTAAATTCGTTGCAAAAGAGGGTTTGAATCGAATTTGCGACGAATCAGAGATCGTCGTTAAGTGATCGTCGCAAACCACAAATCGTCGTAAATTCGTCGCAAAAGAACGAGAGACAAAAATTCGTCGCTAAATCGTCGGGAAATTTTCGTTGTAAAATCGTCGTAAATATTACATTGAAATTACGACGAATTGTAAATCGTCGTAAAAACGATGGAAATGCGAAGGGAAATATTTCATTGTTAATTCGATGGCAAACAATTGTCGTCCTTAATTCGTTGCTAATTAATCGTCATAAAATCGTTGCTAAATAATCGTCGCAAAATCGTCGCTAATAATTCGTTGCTATATCGTTGCTAAATAATCGTCGC
>PKML01061442.1:6413-33776 GCA_002933935.1 Eutrema yunnanense
AAAGGAAAGTTATATTAGAGGAGCTACCAGCATTACCCTCCGGATTATATTCCACAAAGATTCATATAGTTGAATCATATGTTACAGTAAACCCAGAGTTTACTAGTACATTTAAAGTGTGGCATGAAAGACTTGGCCACCCTGGTTCAGTCATGATGCGAAAAGTTATAGAAAATTCGAATGGTCACCCGTTGAAAAACCAGAAGATTTTTCAATCGGGAGAATTTTCATGTAATGCTTATTCTCAAGGAAAACTCATAATTCGGCCATCACCAGCCAAAATCGGGAATGAATTTCCAGTATTCTTATAAAGAATACATGGTGATATATGTGGGCCCATCCACCCACCATCCGGGCCATTTCGATATTTTATGATATTGATTGACGCATCCAGTAGATGGTCAAATGTGTGTCTATATTGACAACACGAAATACGGCTTTCGCAAAATTCATTGCCCAAATAATCAGGTTGAAAACGCAATTTCCTGAATACGCTATAAAGAAAGTTAGGCTTGATAACGCTGGTGAATTCACTTCACAAGCTTTTAATAGCTATTGTATGTCAATGGGAATCGATGTTGAGCATCCAGTCCCCCATGTACATACACAAAATGGCATGGCTGAATCTTTGATTAAGCGTCTGCAACTCATTGCTAGACCATTGATATTGAGAACAAAGCTCCCAATTTCTATATGGGGTCATGCTATTTTGCATGCTGCGTCATTGGTCAATATAAGACCAAGCGCATATAATAAATATTCCCCTTTACAATTAACATCTGGCCAGGAGCCAAATGTATTCCATCTCCGTGTTTTTGGTTGTGCGGTTTATGTTCATATAGCCCCACCGCAAAGAAAAAAATGGGGCCACAAAGGAGATCGGGTATATACGTTGATTATACATCACCAAGTATAATTCGGTATCTTGAACCACAAACTGGTGATATGTTTACGGCTCGTTTTGCCGATTGCCATTTTAATGAAGATGAATTTCCAGCGTTAGGGGGAGGAATTAAAGAAATTCCAAAAGATCTTACATGGTGCACACCGTCTTTGTTGCACCTAGATCCCCCTATAAATCAACGCGAACTGGAAGTTCAGAAAATCGTACACTTACAAAATATGGCAAATCAATTACCAGATGCGTTCACGGATACAAAAAGGGTGACAAAATCATATATCCCCGCTGTAAATGCTCCATCAAAATTAATGTTCTTGAAGAACATATTGATGGTAATAGAGCAAATGAACCGAGAGTTCAGTTGAAAAGGGGGAGGCCAATTGGTTCTAAAAATCCCCGAAAGAAAAATAAATTGGGAGAACCAAATGAAAAGGTTTCCGGAGAACCATAAAAAAGAAAAAGTTAGAAGCTCCGGAAGAGCTAGATGCTTCTGAAAAGCTAAAAAGTTCTTAAAGAACTATATGCTCTTAAAGAGAAAAATGCTCAAGAAGAGCACACGATGGAGACATGCATATATGTGATAGTGATACAAAAGATGGCAAAGGTATATATATAATAGTAAACCTGAAGTTTACTAATTGAATAAACCGGTTAAAGCCATCCCGGTACTTCAAATGATATATAAGATCATTGAGAATACAAGTTGAAAAACTAGAAGCTTTTTCAACTATTGCATGTCATCAAGAAAACATTAAAAATAAAGCCATCGTGAAAAGTATCCATGGATGAATCACCAATTTTTTTGTTTAAAGCTCATTGGATATAATCGTTTGGTTTCTTTAAACAATCTCCCAAATCATACCCTGAGTATAACCGATATAAACTGAAAATCGGTCAAAGATGAATGGAAAAGAAAATCATCATCTTAAAGAGGGGGTATTAAGAGTCATATATCAAAAAGATTTGATGCATAATATCTGACCCAAATGGGTTAAAAGGATATGTTGTTGGTCATTGAGTGTGATCCAATTCGAGATGGATGGACCTGAAAAGTGTCATCATCTCGAGGGGGAGAATTAAAGAATCCCAAATCGACAAGTAAGTTGATAATTTTGGTGATGCATCCCAAAGTTATCACTTATTGTGTTTCGATTAAGATAAAGTAGAACATACATAAGATTATGTTCACATTCAAACTGAGCTTAAAGTAAAGCAAATCCAAGGGATTTCAAAACCAATTATGGTGATATATGATCTCCATGTTATAGCATAGAGCATGCAGTTTTGCATGCATTAATTAGTTGATGGATGAGATTTCATTAAATGAATTATTATTAAGATCCTCATGAATATGAACCTGAAGTTCATAATGAGTTAAAAAGAAAATCTCATATCCCAACTGAGCTCCGCTGAAAAATAGATGTCCCTGAAGGGCGATCTATATAAGTCTATGACACGTAAGAAACGTGATAGACTACTTTGGTTCCAAATATAAAATCCTCATAAAACAAAAGGAGCAAATATATGGTTGTTGGAAAGAGGATTAATCTCTTGAAGAGATCGTTGATATGGTTAATAATATTATCAGGTACCTGAATGAAATCATTGATAATGATAAAGAGATCTCGATTAACCATGTTATTACGGGAAAATATGGAACCAAAGATAAAAAATAACTGTCGACAGTATAAACAAGATGTCGCGCGATATAAATAATACAAATGAGGATCATGAATCTACCTCTATGGATGAGTGTAGAATGAAATTTTTTGGCCAAAAGGTAAAAAGAGGCAATCAAGTCTATATTAAGCTCTTTTAAAGAAAGAGAACATTTTGGACCAGATGTCCAAATATCAAAAGAGTATATATTTGTCCAAAAAGAGGAATGGACAAAATGACTTGTATTGCGACTCTATATGAAAAATCCTTGAAGGATTAATAATATCATAATTATGTTCCCGGGAACACTACTCGATCGAATTAAAGAATGATGATCATCAAAACTCTTGAAGAGTTATCGCGAGTAGTATAATACAATGGGATTAAGGAGTTTGGAAATATATTTGTGAAAAGGTTCCAAAAGGACCATATAGAGAAAAATGTCCCGAAGACATTTGTAAAAAGGTTTCAGAAGAAACCATATAAAGAAAAATGTCAAGAAGACATATATGAAAATGTTCAAAGAGAACAACATAAAGAGATTCATCCAAAAGATGAACATGATACAGAAAAATATGAGATTTTCCATTAACTATGCCCAATACGAAAATTATGGGATAGATATGAAATAGAAGATAATGATGGAATTTTCTCATTCTCTGTATCCAAAGAAATTGATCATGAAAATGATGATCAAGATCCAAAGTCAGTGTAAGAATGCCAGAAATGGCCTGACTGGAAGAAATGGCAAATGGCCATGATAAATGTAATGAAGCGCGTGGTTGCACTCTTTTTCCCTTGCTATGGTTTTTGTCCCATCGGGTTTTTCCATAACAAGGTTTTTAACGAGGCAATAAGGAACACGCAAAAGATAGAAATCTAAAGAGGAACACTTCTATGAGGAGAAGTATGATGGTGTGCGTGGATGTACTCTTTTTCCCTTGCCATGGTTTTTGTCCCACTGGGTTTTTCCAGGATAAGGTTTTTAACGAGACATCAAAGACCACGCAAAAAGATAGACACCCAAGAGACCAAAGGAGAGTGTTATAATTCCAATGATGTAAAGGTCAAGACTCATTCATCCGAGGGAGAGTCTACGTCATCTATGAGATTTATGAAGAGAATGCTATATCCATCATTCCAGGGGGAGATTGCGTCACTGTACTCTTTTTCCCTTGTCGTGGTTTTTATCCCATTGGGTTTTTTCATGATAAGGTTTTTAACGAAACAGTACGTAATACGTTAGCAGTGATGGATAATTAGGGGGAGTGTTAAAAAAGATAATGTTAAAGATAATAATTATCAATCTTTGACCGACTTACTATGTCGGTTAGTTGTAGTATAAATATGAGATGGTAAGAATACATAACAAGCAATAATAAAAACAGAAAATTACTCCTCTCTCTTCCTCTCGTTTCTTTCCTCACCTCTCTCTCTCTCTCAACAAAATTATACTTATTAACATATACATATATATATAAGTATATCTAAATACATATAAGTTTATAACACTATAGACCCTATAATTTGAAATAGAGCTGAAAACGGACCATTAAAACTAACCCTCAGCCTTAAATTTTTGTTTTTTCACATGGAAATGCAAAACGACGTCGTTTTACACTTGTGTTAATATCGATTTCTCTCAGTCTCATTCGGCGGCTACAAACATCGATATTCATCGGCAACTAACTCGAAATTTTGTGTTTTTCTTTCTGAGTTTTCAATTCATCAGTGAAAAACTCGTGGGTTTGCTTCACGAAATTGGGTCAAGAAAAATTGTGGTCTTATGCCATGGATTTCAATCAAAGAAGGTTAGTGTGACAACAATGAAATACTGTGTCCTCGTTTTGCTTATTATTCACCGATTTCTCACTTATTTAGGGATTCAATCTATTTCGCTTGAATGCTACTATTTGTTTACATTTTTGTATATATTTAATATTTCCACTATTTATTGAACCCTTATCTTTTTATACAAATAGGGAAGAGTAATGGACTTCAATTTTTTTGAGGGTTTAGGATACCCACTGGATAATTACCCTAATTTAACATCGCTACTTTTCGAACGGTTACTAGGGTTTAAGCATTTTATATCCTAAACATAATGCTCCATGTTTTGTTTTTTATTTGCGTAGACACCCTCTGTTTATTAGATATTATCCTCTAAGCCTCCATCTTTTGTTCTCATATTTTTTTTGGGATTTTTCTTTTCTGGATAAATATCAATTTTTGAAAATCCGACCCCTCGATCCAACTTTCAGTAGAGTAATTAGCTTACAATATATATATATACACGGTGACCCCCGCGCTCCAACATGGGGAAATATGGGTGATACACAATTTTGTTTTGTAAATTGTGATAATTATTATTTAAATCTAATTATAAAATTCAAACTACTAATAAGTTCTTTGAAATATAATACATTGAAGGGCATATCTCTATAATATTATTTAAGAAGATATTTTTGAAAATGAACTTTATTTTGTAAGTTATTACATGAAATACCATTACAAATAAGAAAAGATAATTAAAATAGAAAATGATATAATTGTCTTTTAAAATTATTGATGAAAATATGGAAATTACTTATTTTCCATTAAAGAGGTTATTTACTATTTAGTTTTTTAATTATTATAATATTATTAAATAATAATCAATCCATATATATATTCAAAGAAAAAATATATTCGAAATCTTGCAATATTTTTCACTATAATTATTATAAAATATTTTATTAATTTAATAAAGAGTTAGACACGAGAAAATTAAAATTTTAAGAGTTTGTGGACTGACCACAAAAATCATAGTCATTAAACGGTGCATATTAGAGTTATGATTTTAAGATTATAGGTTTTTTGCGGGTTAGCCCGAATAATATTTTAGTTTATTGTAAAACGGGTTAAGTAGACAGGTTAGTCCAGGTTGATAGTTCTATCTATAATCATTAACATATTTTAAAATTCAAATAAAAACAATTTTTAAACAAAAATTACTTCATGCTGTATAGCTAGCGCGAGTTGAATTCTAGTATAATATTAGAGAAAATTCATCAAAGTAACCTCGTGCATAAGGATTATTACTAGATTAACTTCTAGGGAGGGAGGTCATACTAGACTAACCTTACTTTGTTGGTCAATGTCCATTTTATCCATATGTTGTATTGTATTACGATTGTGCCATTATTAATTACTTTTGATTTATTTTTTTGAACAAAAGAAAACCTACCGTCATATATGTGACGGTAGGTTTGTTTATATATGACGGTAGGTTTGTGTCATCATTAAAAAGCTAATGACAAAAAAAAACATGGTTTACAAAAAAAAAATAAACCTCTCGACAAAGGCGATATGAGGCGACGGCGACGTTTGGGACGGCGTCTTGATTCCGACGCGATTCCGGCCCAATTCCGGCGAGGAGTGAGCCGTTTCCGGTAAGTCTCTTCATCCTCTTGCTTTGTTTTAGGTTTATCTTGCTTCCACGAAGAAGAAACGCGACGAAGAAGAAGTTACGGCGAAGGAGATTGACTTTGGCGAGGAGGGAGGCGTGTCGAGGGTTCCGGCGAGTCATCTTCCGCCGTGTCGGCGACGAATAGGGGAGAACGACCGGTTGGCGGCGGCGGCGCTGAAAACCCTAATTTCATTATTTTTTTCGGCGGCGAATCTAACCCTAATTTATTTTGGTTGCAGATAACTTGTTTTGTCTGTGTTTCCGGTCTACCGAACGAAATTCCGGTGAGAGCAAGGATTTTCCGGTGAGAAATGTTAAATTTTGTATTTCTTTGGTGGTAGATTTTGTAATGCTTGATTGTAGATTTATTAGTAATCTATATGTGGTTTGGTGAGTTTGGTAGGTTTGTTTATATTTGACGGTAGATTTGTTTGTATATGACGGTAGGTTTGTTTATATATGACGGTAGGTTTGTTTATATATGACGGTAGATTTATTTTTATATGACGGTAGGTAGTTTGTATATGCGGTAAATTTTTTTGCTAGACTTATCGTTAACTACTAGTAGTAATGGTAGACTTATTGTTAAAGACTGACTTATTCTCTATTTTCTCTGACAGGTAGGTGGCGTCATCTCCGGTGATATTACCGGCGTCTGCAAATTCCGTTAACGAATCCAAAATGCAGAGAGATAAATGAGCATGCTTGTATATGAATATAATTAGAGAAAGGGAGATATTAGAAATGTTTTTTGTGAGTTTATATATGTTTGTATATGCTTTTTAGAATCTAAAAAATATATTTGTTCTCTTTGGCATTGAAGTACTAAGGAAATAGAGGTTGATATATATTCCATTTTAATGTCTTTCCATGAATTGTCTGAGTAAATTTGGATTCATAAAGATGAGTTAAAATACTACCTTTATAAGCGACCACATGCGCCTCTTGCACATGCACAACTACAGACGGCATGCCAACTTGTTCTATCGATCAATGAAGAAAACAAAATTCAAATAAGTATATAGTGGATGAGAAAAAAAATAATTATCTTTGACAAATAAAAGCATTTAAGTCCTAAGTACCAAGACAAATGTTGTAAACAAACTTTCAATAGAGGGTGATTATGCATCATTGTCTCGAGGAGGAAGATATATTGAACCATTAACAAATAGTAATTGGAACAGATAATTAAATCCAACTAAAATCAAAGATCAACTACTACCTATATTATGCTCAAGAACAAACACCCTCAATGCACTAATTCAAAGGTTCAAAAAATGTACACAAAATAGGTCTCTCTTTGTGATTTAAGATGAAATGAAAAGTTAATTCCAGAAAAAAAAAAATCAACAAAATAAATCTACCATCATTACAATAAATCTACCATCAAATAAAAAAAATTATCATACTTAGCAAATTTGGGTACCTGGTTTTTTCGTAGATATGAGTTTTAGTGTAGGGCAAAAACGTTATTTCTCATTATGGGAAAAGTCAAATGTCTATCACCAAACAATGTCGATAAATCTACCGTCGATAAAAGTCTACCACAACGCGAAACAATAAGTCTACCAATTGAAGGTTATCTGAGTAAATACCAAAAGATTTACTAAATCTACCGCCATTAACAATAAATCTACAGTCATTAAAATTAAATCTACCACCATTACAAAATGAAGTCACTGAAATGTTAGATGGTTTTAAATCTACCGCCATTATAAACAAATCTACCAACCCAATAAAAATCTACCGTTGTCAATACAAATCTACCGTTGCCAATACAAATATACCGTCAGATAAATAAATCTACCGCCACGATAAAATAATTCACACTGATTAACTCTACCACCAAAAGAAATAAGTCCACCAAAAAAGTCAAACTGAAGGTTATCTGAGTAAATACCAAAAATAAGTCTACCATCAAAGAAAATATATCTACCAACTGAAGGTTATCTGAGTAAATACCAAAAATAAGTCTACCATCAAAGAATATATTTACCAACTGAAGGTTATATGAGCAAATACCAAAAATAAGTCTACCAAAAATAAATATATCTACCGCATCGTTAAAATGAGTCTATCAAAATAGGTTGACCAATATTTAACAAATCTACCATCCATCAAACAAATCTACGGACCAAAAATTGAGTTGACCAACATCAAACAAGTCTATCGTCAAAGAACGATAGACTTGTTAAATCAACTTTTGCCTACGTGGCAAATGGATAGTAATGACAGTTTTGTAATTACGTTTTTCTCAACAAATGCCATAAGGGTATTTTTGGTAATACGAATAAAATTAGGTTATTGTAGTAATAAAAATAAAAGTAGGTCAAACTAATAATAAACATAGAAATAAAGGTTAGTATACTAATCCACCCATAATATTATGCACCATTCGTCCATGTGCTCAATGGATCGAATCTGCCAAGCTTAAGGCCAAACCACCGTCTTCGTTGTTAAAATATGTAAAGTGAAGACAGTTTCTTCTAAACTTAAGATTGTCGATCAACAGAGAGTAAAGATAACTTTAAGGCATGCAAAGTTGTCCCTAAATATAACATTACAACAGCGGATCTCAGGTTCATTAGGAAAGCCATTCTGAAGTAATGCTCTGAGACTCTAACTTATCTTGGCAGAGATAGATCATTCCAAGCTCATACCACCATGCGTTATAGTATCTTGATGAGCTGAGCGGAAGATGAAGTTAACTCCGATGATATCGGTTTTCTTGGTGAATTTGTCGATACCGAGGAAGCCTTTAAGCTTCTGAAAAGCAATAGTGATGGATGCACCGACCATGAAGCCAACCACAACCGCGTGGTGAAGGAATTTGATTATGAGGGAGGACATGTGCTTCACAAGGCTCTTAAGAATGTTGTAAAGTTGCAGACTTTGCTATAACAAGTCGTAATGCTGCAAAAGTTATGTATAAAAAAAACAATTTCAAACACATTTTAAATTGAATTCCAAATCATAACCACAAGAAACCAGTTAATTTGTGCACACTCTTGTTTATAAGAAAAATCACAAAGTAATACCTCAAATACTATATATAGACATACTGTAACACCCGACCCGCCAAACAGGCTAAGTCAGCGTGTTGAACTTCTGGTCTGGCCCAAAACGAGTTGTAACCGAAATTCCCACACACTCATTTGAATTTAAACGATTGTCTTAACACACCTGCAACACTGAAAAAAGGAAAAAGGGGAGGGGTGAGTAACAAAGTCACTCAGTGAGGGCGATCCTTCTTGCCCACTTGACTCATAAGACACAACCAAGTCATCCAAAAACATGGCAAGTATAGATATAGAAAAGAACCTTGCAAATCCACATTCTTCAATGACATGTATTAACATACACAACAATGCTCCTAAGACTTACGACACACACAAGCATAATAAACAAAACACATGTGGAACTACTTCCCACAACATCTTTGCCTTAGCGCGGAGAGGATAACACATGTCAACACACGCCATCCCTAGTGCTTACGGGATCCTTCGTGCCTAAGCACTTCTTCCAACATTTTCTTTCTTTCTTTCTTAGTGCTAACGGGATTCCTCGTGCCGAAGCACTTCTTCCAACACTTTCTTTCTTAGTGCTTACAGGATTCCTCATGCCGAATCACTTCTTCCAACACTTTCTTTCTTAGTGCTTACGGGATTCCTCGTGCCGAAGCATTTTTTCCAACACTTTCTTTCTTAGGGCTTACGGGATTCCTCGTGCCTAAACACTTCTTCCAACACTTTCTTTCTTACATTTTTGTGCATAAGCACACTAACATTTCTACGCATTAACAAGCATCTCATACAACAAGGAACACATAATAACTTATCCAATTATAACTTATATTCTTGAGATACTAATTCTTTCAATTTCTCACATTTCAGAATTTTACTAACACATTAACATATCCAAAGAATTGTCATTACAAAGAATCAGTCTTACTCTACACAAGACATGGAACGCGAGGACACAACTATGCATTATGATTCCACAAGTCACCACTACAAGAAAACATCGTTTTTGCCACTGCTGAAATAGTCTCAAAGTAGTCGCAAATCAGGATTTTGAGACTTTTTTGTGACTCCAGCAAGTTGTCGCAAATCGCTCGTCGCAAAATTTTCCCGTCGCAAAAAGTGGCAAAATTGCGACTAATATGCGACTCCGTAATTAGTGGCACTTTTGCGACTAAATTAAGACTACAGTAATAGTCACAACCCGAAGTTTTTTTGCGACTGACATGAGACTCAAGGTAGTAGTTAAAAATGGAGTCACAATTTAGTGGCATATTATGCGACTAATTAGTGACGACAACGATTTGCGACTACATGTTAATTTAATTTTGTTTAAAAATTAATTATTGTTAAACAAGAGTAACCATTTTGCGACTACAATTATTTGTTTTTTTTTTTTAACTTAGTGACCATTTTGGGGGATTCACCTCCTATACCCTTATGAGAGAGAAAAAACCATCACTACCCTAAGTTAATCACAATACCACTCTCTCTTTTAATGAGTGTGTGAAATGACAAATTTGCCCTATCCAAACCCAGCCAAATACCCAAACCCAGCCAAATTTGCCCACTGGTTTCTATTGGGCAAAAGAAAAAAAAAAAAAAAAAAGAAAACAGAAAACTCGACGCGGGGAATCCATCCAGCTCCGACGCCGGCGTCGTCGCGTCTTCGGCCAGCAGTCATTGCCTCTATCACGAGTCCTTCGATCTCCAGCGAGGTTTGTGCTTCTCTGTCGATCTCCATTGAGCTCCATTGGGTTTAGGGATTGGATTGGTAGATTCAATCCATGAGTTTGCATACTGGTGTTTAGCCAATGATTCTGTGTCGATTGGGACTTTAAATTGAGTAGAAATGCATTTTAGAGGTAGAGTCGTTGTGGATTGTATGCAGATTGGAACCCGAAATCGAATAAATTTGTGTTCCTGCGCGAGGAGAACTAGGGACAACTAGGTATCACTGTGAATAATCATTTATTAAATAAAATGGTGGTATAACTCAGGACAACTGCGTAATACTGTGAACAACTAGCGTAATACTGTGAACAACTAGCGTAAAACTGGGTACAACTATAAGTATATACTGAGTTGTTTGGTGTTGTTTTCGCAGGATAGAATGAGCAACATCGTCTGCATCTATTATAAATATCAGGGGCGCATTTATAGTGTAGTGTTGAAAGAGGAGATAACTTTGGAGAAGGTAGAAGGTAGGTTATACAAGAACCATGCGTTAGATGAAAGTAAGGTTAGATTGGAATTGAGTTACTTTCCTATGGTGGTTGGATGTGAAGAACATTTGAGTATTGATGATGATGAAGATCTTGCTGGTTATGTAATGAACGTTGATAAAGAGAACCGTAGACATGTTTTGAATGTGGAGGTCATGACTAGACCGGAGTTGCCCTCGCAACAGTCGATAGTGGGGAAAAGCTCGTATGGTATGAACTATGACAACCGAAGTGATGATGAAATAGGACCTAATGGCTTGACGTTGTACGTAGACAACATACAAGCAAATGAAGAAGAGGAGGTGAGAGAGGATGATGATGATGTATTGAAGGATAACAGTATGGATACATCGGGTATGCGTGATGAATATTATGAGGAAGCACCCGATGTTGAAGGTATTCAGTTATTAGCTCCATGGGAAGACGGTTTTGGTGTGAGTGTGCGTCAAGAATTCTGAGATAAGAAGGCGGTTATAGAGTTGGTCCAGAAATTATCATTTCTTAACTCTTTTGATTATGTTATAAAACATTATGATAAAACGTGGTGGGTGGTTAAATGTTGTATACAAAGATGTAGTTGGGGTCTACGGGCATCAAGGATTGATAACACGGATATGTTCTCGATTAGAACGTATACGAAGATGCACACATGCAACCGGGCTGATCAGAGTGCAAGCGTTGATAAGAGGAGAGGCTCATCACAGCTCATCACAGCTAGTTTCATCTTATCTGAGTGAGAAATATCCCGGGAAACTCGAAACTCCAAGGCCTATTCGCATCAGGGAACTAGTTAGGCAAGAATATGGTGTAAAAATATCATACTCGACGGCGTTGAGAGGGAAAAATCAAGCGGTTTGTGATATGCGTGGTAGTCCGGAAGATGGGTACAAGATGTTGTATAGTTATTTGTACGTGTTAGAGGAGGTCAATCCTGGAACGATAACTAGTGTGGAACTGGATGAGGCGGGAAAATTCAAGTATCTATTCGTAGCTTTGGGAGCTAGCATTGAAGGGTTTGCATGCATGAGGAAAGTGGTAATTGTGGATGCAACTTTCTTGATGAACGGATATGGTGGAGTACTAGTTTTCGCCATTGCTCAAGATCCTAATCGTCACATTTATCCCATAGCGTTCGGTGTACTCGACGGTGAGAACAATGCGAGTTGGACATGGTTTTTCGAGATTTTGAAAAGCGTTTTAGGCAACCTAGGGGACTCCTCTCAATTGGTATTTGTGAGTGATAGAAATCCAAGCCTCATCAACGCAATAGCAAACGTGTTCCCACAAGCTCGGCATGGGTATTGTTTATGGATTTGGCCCAAAACGTGAAAGATAATGCTTCTAATGCAAACAAATCCGTAGTGGCTTTCAGATTCCAGGAGTGCGGTTGGGCTCACACAGAGGCTGAGTTCTACAGTCGTTACAACATGTTTAAGAGGAGATTTCCTTCCGCGGCGAAGTATGTGGAGGAAAGCACCGTGAAGGAAAAATGGTCAAGATGTTTTTTCCCGGTGCCCGATACAACCTAGACACAAGCAATTCTACGGAATCTCTGAACAACACTTTTAACAACGCGAGGAAGTACTCCTTAATACCCATGCTGGATACTATCATTGCAAAGTTTTCTGATTGGTTTAACGAGCATAGGAAAGAGGCCGTATCAGGACATGTTGATAACAAACATGTGCCTTTGGTTGAGAACTTCTTGCATGATAACTGGGCTACTGCTAAGAAATTAACCGTGAGGGAGGTAAACAGTTACAAGCTCGAATACGAAGTCGTTGATATTGATACTAAGGTTTATTTGGTGAACTTGGAAAGGAAGAGTTTCTCTTGTAGGTTCTTCGATATTCAGAAGTATACTTGTCTCCACGCACTAGCAGCATACATCTCATTCAGGAAAAATGGTGGTGGAGTTAGTTATCGTGATACCCAAATAGAAGTCCATGAGTTGTGTTCGAAATATTATTGGACGGAGTTGTGGGCATTGGCTTATCACAAGTCCATTTATGTTGTCCCGGATATGTCTGCATGGATTGTCCCCGATTACATCAAAGAGTAGCAAATCCTACCTCCGGATCGCAAGATAAAAATGGGTAGGAGGAGAGTGACGAGGTTTCCATCAGCAGGAGAAAGGCGTCGTCGAAGGACACCGAATAAAAGGCGTCGAAGAACACTACCCTGGATTTTATTTGGAGATAAGAACTCGTGATCTTTGTTAGCTTTTGTTCTGTAAAACAACTCAGTACAACTGGTATTTCATTTTGTAAAACTACTTATGTCCTCGAAATTGATTATGTTCTGTTATAAACAACTAGGTATAACTCGGTATCATTATACTTTATCTACAAGGTGCACGTAATTATTCAACCGGCTTGTTTGGGTTGTAGAGGTGGCTAACAAATGTTAAAACACGGTGCAACGTACTGCGGAGGCAAAATATAACTACTTCAAACTTTGTTATAACTACTATAACTACTTCAAACTTTTGCCAATAGTACGTCGAATGTGGATAATTTTTGTATGCATAAAATATTTGGAATGATATTTGGTGTCGAATAAAATGTTATAACATCAAGAGAGTAGCATTAAAAAGGGAAAATATTAAATTCCCATCTTTTTATGATTTGTTGTGGAAACAGTTACACAACATTGTCCTTGTAGTTTTAAAAGCATTTACATAGTAATAGCCAGTTTAGAAAGACCTACTAACCTAAATACTGATTTGACGTAAATGACTGCATAAAACAATCAGAACTATATGTCTAAGCACTTATCTATTATGTAAAACTAGTAAAACATATCGTAAGGGCAAGTAATACTAGATAAACATAAAACCAGCAAAAGTACAACTATGACCATCTTTGACCCAAACTCGTAATACTAGTATACTCTGGACAACTATGACCAAATATTTAGAGGGAAATTTGAAATTTCGAAAATTTCAAATTAAAAAATCCAATCTTTCAATTTTTTTTCCAAGGTTTTCAACTATGACCAATCTTTCAATTTTTTTGCCAAGGTTTCTTTTGTCTCCAAAAAACAAATCGCAACTCTCTCTCTCTCTCTCTCTTCTCTCTCTCTCTTCTCTCTCTCTCCTTTTCTCTTCCTTCTTTCACGAGAATCTGAAATCGAAATGGAGGAGAGGAGGCGCAGTAAGGAGATGAAGCGGATGAAGGAGCATTTCGACATGGTTGGCTTCATCGCCGACGCCCAATATGGGATTCCAACCAAATGCCCTTGTGGTGGACAAATCAAGCAAGATGTCTCCACACAGCCAAAGTTTCGGAATGATTTCGACACTTTACCGGCAGTAGGTACTTCACCTACAACGAATTTAAGGTAAAATTTCATATCTAGGTTTTTTCTGGGTAATACTAGTTAAACTAGGTAAAACTATTTGAATGTTCTTCGACGAATAATAGGTAAAACTAGGTAAAACTATTTGAATGTTCATTGCTAGGATGATGGACTCCACTTTCGCCAGCCGTGGTTTTTGGTGTCGAGCAAGAGATTTCGAAGCTAATTCGGAAGGTTGAAGAGCAGAGAGAGAAGATTGAAGAAATGCAAAAGAAGATTGAAGAAATGTAAAAAGAGATTTAAGTAGTTGTTTGTGAGTATGTAATCCCAAAACTTCCTTTCTATTTTGTATAAGACATATTATGTAATCCCAAAACTTCATTTCTATTTTGAATAAGACATATTATGTTTGCTCAGCTAATCTTATCAATGGCTTTGTTTATGAGAATTTTGTTTTACCAAGTATTACCAACATAGTTTTACCAAGTATTACCAACATAGTTTTACCAAGTATTACCAACTTAGTTTTACCAAGTATTACTACAAAAGTTTTAATAAGATCTACAAACCACCACAAAAGTTTAAACCAACATAGTTTTACGAATATCAACATAAGATCTATCTACAAACCACCACAAAAGTTTAAACCAACACCAAGTTCTATGTCCAACAAATAACCGAGAAAAAAGTTCAACAAACAACCAAAAGGGAGAGAAACAACCAACATCTATCCATTTCTCGCTCTCTACTCTTCCATAGATGCTTCCACCACAGCCAATCTTGCATCAAATCCATTCACCTTCTCCTGAATCTCTTTTATGCTCTTCAAGATCTCGGCCAATTCGGTTGGAGGTGTTTGCACCGGTGGAGCCTCTACTCGTTCCATCTCCTTATCCTGTTTGGCACGCGCAGCAACGTCTTGATCAAACATGTCTTCAAAGAAAATAGTGTAACCTTTGGCCAGGCGCTTGGTCCAACTATCAACCACGAGATCATCTTCATCACGATCGTCGTCTTCCTCTAAGATTTTAGCCAATAGATTCTTTTCCTCTCTCAGACTGATTAAAGCGAGTCTGTCAATGTCCTGCTGTGAAGGAATCAAATAAATATTTCCAACTCAAATAAATGTTTCCAATTTAAATAAATGTTTAGATGCAAGGTACAACTTACTTGAATAGTACCAAGTTCTTCATTGATTGTCTCAATCGGAAAGCCTTTCATATCTCCTTTCTTGAACTTCGACTTGCACATCCTCAGACACATCAAGTCTGCTTCTGGGACACTCTCCCTAAATCGCTTTCCCAATTGAGGAATGACGCGTGATGAAATCCATATTACCCATTTCCTTATATCAAAGAGGATAGTTTCGGCAGTTCAAACCCGAGATCGACGCGTGTTCCCTGAGGCCATAACGCACATGAACTCCATTTACAACGAACCAAACTTCTTTCGTCTTCAGGATCTCGGCTGTTCGCAACACAAGCATCCACATGCCCTGAACCTTGTGGTTATGGTCCTTAGGCATGTGGAACAGGTGTTTGAACTGAGGATGCGAGACAAACCATTCCCTATCTCTATTGGTCAGAGGCGGGTTCAGGCCGTCAAGCGTTTTGAACACGTCTTTGAGATAGGACCGTGTCCCTACCTTCACAGGATGCTGATAGCTGCTAGTAAGGAGGTACAAACTCTTTGGTTTTAGTGCCATGAATCTCTGCTCAATCTGCAAAATAACAATCAACTTCACTCAGTTATACAAGAATTATGCCATAGAGTTTTACCAAGTTTTCCTAGAGTTACTACTATAGTTTTACCAAGTTCTACAGCTACATTTTTACCAAGTTTTCCAAAGTTATACTAATATAGTTTTACTAAGTATTCCCCAGTTATCATATTTATCACAAGTATCACGAATATACCAAGTAGAGTTACCAAGTATTCCCTAGTTGTCCTATTGCTCCAAGTATTACTAGTTTTCCCTACACATTATTCCTTATTTCTACTAGTTTTCCCTATTTCTTCTAACCTCACTCTCCGATTCATATTCGGATTCGGTTGCTTCAGTTGATTCTTCTTCTTCTTCTTCTTCTTCAGACTCCTTCTCTTCTTCATCATCCTGATTCGTCGTACCACCACTCGTAACGGCCACCAGAGGAAGCGAAGATGAAGCATTCACCACCGGAGGAACCGAAGGAACCACCGGAGTAGAAGCTTCGACCACCGGAGGAACCACCAGATTCTTCTTCTTCTTCGCATAAACCCTCATTTTCGAAGTTGAAGCTTCGACCACCGCCTCCGGAACCAAAGATGAACCTTCCACCGCCGTCGGAACCACCGTCTCCGCCGCATGTGAATCCCCTACTTCTTTTGGGCCGATCTTCATCTTCTTCGCCGCTCTCTTTTCGGGATTCTTCTTTTTCGCCGGATTCTCCATCACTTTCGCCTCCTTTGCGCCGCTATTAGGGTTTCACAAACTTCTCTTGGACCGTCGTGTTTCCACCATTGTATGACTGAAGGAGAGTAATGCGGGGAGGAGAAGGAATTTGGGGAGAATTCCTCAGTTTTCCCGAGTTTTGCGGTTTTGGGAATTAATGGGGGAAAGTGATGAAATTTAGGAGTTTTGAAAACAAATAAAACTGATATTTTGGGGTGTAATCGGGTCAAACCCGCATCTCTCGGATCAAATCGGGTCACACCTAGGTAAAAAGTGTAAATATTGAGATTTTGGTCTCGTTTTTTTGTAACTTACTCATTTTTCTATTTAAAAATAAAGAAAATTAAACTTACTTATATTAGAGGGAGATTTGAGAAGAAAATCTCCTCATAGTGGTATCCGAGACGAAAACCCACCATTTTGCGACGCCCACANATTTTTTAAAAAAAAATTGGACTGAGCGAACGATCCTTTGATGCTCGGGCAGAGGAGGCTGAGGGGAGGGAGAGAGACAGAGATGCGATTGGTGGTGAGGAGTGGAGGAGCAAGAGGCGGTGGGCCTGGGAGAGACCGGCGATTCGGCGGAGCTAACGCCGTCTCGAACCAGGTGGTGGAGGAAGGAGTCGTGTTGGGGTAGAGACCCACGCCGGCGGTGGAGGAAGGAGTCGTGTTGGGGTAGAGACCCACGCCGGCNACCTGAATTGCTTAGCTTAGCTTGATTCTACAATTCATTGTGTGATTTCTGTGAGTCCTTGTGTTCGACCCCTAGCTAGACTACAACTACTGCTTTAGTACTGTTAGTGTATTAAATTGAGCACATCAGGGGTAGAGACCCACGCCTGCGGTGGAGGAAGGAGTCGAGTCTGGTGGGGGATGCGGCAAAGGCACGCCGGTGGGGAGTCGTCGAAGCCTACCGATTCGCCGGAGGAGTTGCCGGCGTGGAGCAGCGGTTAATTGGGAGGCGCTGGATTCGCCGGAGAAGTCGCCGGCGTGGAGCAGCGATTAATTGGTCGTCTCCTTCCTGTGGCTTTCTTCTCCTTCTCCTCTGGATCTTACTTAACCAATTTTTATTGTGCAGGTTGTGGAGAGGAGGCGTATGTATTAAAAAGACTGAAGAAAACAAAAAAAAAAANTGAGACCAAATTGCGACTTCCAAAAAAAAAAAGAGGTAAATCCAAATGATTTTGGATCGGTGGCGAGATCTAATTTATTTAGTAGTTGCAATTGGGTCGCTAAATGTGTGACTCTTTTGTGACTGGTTCAATTTATATCGCAGTCGGTTTGGTTCCGGTTATTTTCCGATATCTGATCGGGTACCTGAGTGACCCGAATTTCGGATACTACGGATATTTTTGGTTTTATGGGTATATTTTTTTTATTTGTTTTCAGGTTTTTCGGGTATATTTTTGTATTTGTAGTCTATTTTCTTTATGTTTTTAGATATATTTTTAGGTTTTCTGAAATATTTTCAACTTATATGTTTAGTGTAACATTTAAGAATTATATAAAATGAGTTTTTATACAGATTTTAGTAGAATTATTATTAGATTTTACTAGTTTTAAGGTTTCTAAACCAAAATATAAAGAATATGTATGAAGTTATGTGAAAGGTGTAATGTATGTTGATGATAAATGTTTTGATATAATTAATCTTGATGTTATAGTTTTTTCTGCATATATACAAATTTGAATGTGAGTTTATTAGCCTATTTACTTGAAATGTACAATATAACATTCACAAACATTGTTAAAAATGTGAATTTTGTAAAATTTAAATCAAAGTAGTCACAAAGTAGTCACAAATCCGCAACTTTAACTAGAACATGTGGGTTTTCGTCTCATTTCCATATGTTCCGGTCTGAAATGATTATTCAGGGCTCTAACTTGAAATGATGAGATTTCTTCTTTTGTTTCTGTTTAACTGCGGATTTGACTCTTACTTGCTCAACAAGGATGGTTACTCGGGTTCACATGAAAGCTTGGAAGATTCTTTTACTTGGAGAACACGGCGGATTTTAGGGTTTACACATAACTCGCAATACTTTCTTACTCGGATTTAAAATCAAAGGATCAATTTAAATTAATATGGAGTAGGACAACTACTTTAAAATACCGGAAGCCAAAACATCAAGGCAACAACTTACCAAACACCAAATCATCGAAACCCCTTAAAACATTATACAACACCTAGTCCTTCTCCCTACTAGGAACCGAAGACAACTCTAGCCACGAGGGTCCCACATGGTATATTCTGGGTTAGATCGTGGGTTTCCAAACGGTTCAGACTCAACACTGCTATATGAAAAGGCGATGGCTCTCTACGAAGTCCCTCTTGCCTGAGCTGCTCCTCCACTTGGCTAGCGTGGTTAACCACATTATCAACCGTCATAAAATTCACTTCCCACAGTGATCACGAAGTCCAACTTGCAGCTCCGATCTCAATCCTCCTTTGAGTACCCTCGCTATAGCCTCTTTCTGTCACTTAGAATTTTCATAATGTTGACCACTGCTCGAACTCCTGACGGTAATATGGGATTGAGTTATCTTTTTGCTCTATTCCATAATACTTCTCAATTCCGGGAACCTCAACACCTGTCTGTTGTGAACTACTAGCGGTTTCTTTCGGTGGGTTCTTTCTAGTTTGCCTCTCTTACGCTACAGTGTTCTGGGTTAAGCACTTGTGGCTACAACATCTCTTGCTCCCTGATATACACGGGCCCACAACCTAGTGGCCAATCTCGATTAGTCCAAACTAAGCGCTTCTCGGTAAACGCATACCTCCTATGATAATTTCTGCTCTGCAGGTAACAAATTCGACTGAAACCACTTATCTAAAAGACAAAAATCTCATTCAAATTTAGTTGGCGTTTTTGAAATCCTTTTTTAGAAATTTTTCTGAGCTCGTAAAACTTTCTCAAAACATTTTTTAAAAACTTTTGAAACTTTTCCTCAGGACTGTCTCCTGGGTTGGCATCGGTTTGACATAACATGGGGCTCTGATACAAAATTGTAACACCCGACCCACCACACAGGCTAAGTCAGCGTGTTGATCTTCTGCCCTGGGCCAAAATGATTTGTAACCGAAATTCCCGCCAATTCATTTGAATTTAAACGCTTGTCTTAACACACCTGTAATACTGAAAATAGGAAAAAAAGGAGGGGGTGAGTAACAAAGTTACTCAGTGAGGGCGATCCTTCTTGCCCACTTGACTCATAAGACACAACCAAGTCATCCAAAAACATGGCAAGTATAGACATAGAAAAGAACCTTGCAAATCCACATTCTTCAATGACATGTATTAACATACACAACAATGCTCCTAAGACTTACGACACACACAAGCATAATAAACAAAACACATGTGGAACTACTTCCCACAGCATCTTCGCCTTAGCGCGAAGAGGATAACATGTATCAACACACGCCATCCCTAGTGCTTACGGGTTCCTTCGTGCCTAAGCACTTCTTCCAACACTTTCTTTCTTAGTGCTTACGGGATTCCTCGTGCCGAAGCACTTCTTCCAACACTTTCTTTCTTAGTGCTTACGGGATTCCTCATGCCGAATCACTTCTTCCAACACTTTCTTTCTTAGTGCTTACGTGATTCCTCGTGCCGAAGCACTTTTTCCAACACTTTCTTTCTTAGTGCTTACGGAATTCCTCGTGCCTAAGCACTTCTTCCAACACTTTCTTTCTTACATTTTTGTGCCTCAACACACTAACATTTCTACGCATTAACATGCATCTCATACAACAAGGAACACACAATAACTTATCCAATTATAACTTATATTCTTGAGATACTAATTCTTTCAATTTCTCACATTTCAGAATTTTACTAACACATTAACATATCCAAGGAATTGTCAATACAAAGAATCAGTCTTACTCTACACAAGACATGGAACGGGAGGACACAACTATGCATTATGATTCCACAAGTCACACTCCCTCACCTTAGCCACTTGAAGAAGAAGAACACGTCTAGGAAGCTGAGGATTCTCACTCGGGAAAATACAGTTCTGGTCAAATTCCATTTTGATCTCTCGGCGTTGACGGTGATGGCTCCGATCGGTTATTGTGGTGATTTACGGCGACTCTAGGGGCTACGGTGGCTCTCCGGCGAATGTAACAAATGGGATTAGTCTTGTGTCAACTCAAAACGGCGACGATAACGAGTGATGATCTTGGGTTTTACCTCTCCGGTTACTCGATTGGCAAACGACAGTGGAAGACGACGGCGGCGGGTTCGGGTTCTAGAGTAGCGGCGGCGATGGGTTCTCGGCTCGAGCGGCTACTGTTTCTAAACCTTTCCTCTCGGTCCCTCTTCTTCTACTTTCCTCTTCCACCGTGAGTTCTCTTCCCCTCTCACGGGATTCTTCCTCTCTATTCTTCTTCCGGCTAGAGTTTACGGATTCTAATTGGGCTTTCACGCCAGTTTGGACCTTCGATTCGGAAAATTTTAAATGGGCCTCGCCCTTGGATTCGGGATGTTACACATACCATCTTGGAAAAAACCTCATCTTTGTATGGCGATCAACACCAATAGCTTTGAGAAGTGCTGCATACAATGGCTCATCGACAATTTTCAATGTCATCTTTCTTTAGAAAATGAGACCAAAAATAAATTTACCAGTGAATACCAAAGCATTTTCCACTATCATTCTTTCTAGAGATCTTAAGTCTCCTACCTTCCAAATCATTCTACAACAACAAAAATGTTATTGTTTCGATAATCATCTTCAAGATTAAGTATAGTACAAAGTTTATTTTATCATAAAGAAATTGAATTGTTTTGTATAATGGCTTCGTATCTTGTGCATTCTCATTAATTGTGATGGACATTTACATGGGATGATCTGTATCCCTTGGGATAAAACTTGGGATTTCAGGTTTCGTGTTAATATTTCAAAATCTACAAAGTTTTTTTTTTTTTTGAATATTAAAATCTAAAAAAGAAATAAAATCTATAAAGTTTCGCTGCCATTTTACGTGATATGGAGGCGGATCTCACTACTTTACTATATTTGAAGTATCGAGAGAAGATCTGCCATTTCAGATCTGTTTCGCCATTTCAGACTTTCCATGAAGTCTGATGAAACCCATGTAGTCAACGAGAGTGTAGTTTTGCAATTGATTTTTAAATACTCATATTAAAATTGAAGTCTGGTAATTTTCTTTGAAAACAAAAAAAATCAAGAAAATCCTCTAATCGAGGCATAGGGTAGTTTTGCAATTGACCGAAAACTTGATTTTTTATTCAAACTTCATATCCAGTATGACGGAAAAATGAGTGACTTTGACCGGAAGTTGACTGTTTTTCAGACGGAATCAGAAGTCTGAAAAAAAAACAGGGTAGTTTTGCAATTGACCGAAATTTTTCAAAAGTTGACCAAAATGGGGGAAAAAGTATCAGACTTCTTTGGCAGTCTGAATAGAAAGGAAAAAATTTCAGACTTCTATGGCAGTCTAAAAATGATGAAATCTTTCAGACTGCTAAAGAAGTCTGATATCGAATATTTTGGTCAACGCAAAAAATACACCAATTTCTGTCAGACTTCTATCGCAGTCTAAAGGATTTCTTCAGACTGCCCTGGAAGTTTGGGAAAGAAAGTCAAACTTCGGTCAATTGCAAAACTACCCCATAATTTTTTCAGACTGCAGGAGAAGTCTGACAAACGTCAGACTGTAAGAGAAGTCTGGCGTTTGTCAGACTTCAAGGAGAAGTCTGACAAAAAAGTCAAAATTTTGGTCAATTGCAGAAATACCTTTTTCTTTTTCTCAGACATCTAATGCAGTCTGAGAAAAAAGTCAAAGTTTGGGTCAATTGCAAAAATACCATTTTTGTTAGACTGCGATAGAAGTCTGCTTTGATAACTTTTCGTCAGACGGCATCCGCAGTCTGCTTTGTAACATTCTAATTGCAAAAAATACCCTATTTTTCAGGCTGCCATAGAGGTCTGACGTACTGTTTGTCAAACTTCGCGAAGAAGTATGATATTTCCATTAAGATCGCTAATGTTGTTTTTCCATGATTGTTTTTACAGATAATGGTGCATCTACCTGTTGATTTTGGTGAATGGGTTGTGAGAGACCAGATTTGGCCGATACATGGCCTCCTTACGAGCGTTCATTTCGATGGAGACATGTATAATCTAAAAATGCATTTTTCTTATGAGACTTCTTGTGCAGTCTGATTCGGTATCAGACTGTAAGAGACATCTGATAATGTAATGTTTTTTCTTAACAATTTCTTGTTTTCATTTGCGTTAACCGCGTTCATTTGCGTCGAAATCTGCATTTACATTGGGCATTGCAGAGTAAAGGCAAACGTAGGTGCACTTATCAATTTCGAAGTGCTTGACTTCCTAAACTCAAAAGGTGCATCAAATGATACTACAAGAGTTATATCTCCAATTGCTAGATCAGAGTACCCCAACACTTCTTTTCTCTGTTTGTGACTTGCCCTTTAGAGGCTTTACTATTGAGTACCCCAACATACTATGTGATCTATCTTGTGATGAAATAAATCCAGATTGAGTTGTGTTCTTTTAAGACGAGAATTATATACCAGAATCAAGCTTGTAATGAAAATTATGATGTGAATTTTAAGACGAGAATTAATTCAAAAATTTCATTACATTGTTGCAAACAAAAATAGTAAAACTATACATAAACAATGAAAACACCCTAATTACCTCTTCTACTACAAAGAAATCACAAACATAAGTGAAACCCTAATTTTAGACTTTCCAACACACGGATTAACAACAACTAAATCATTACTTGAATTAACCCAATTAAGCAAGCCTCTGCTCTTAACTTCCCCTAAGCTTTACTCGGTTTGTTGGTTGAAGTGTTTTGCGATTTGCGACAGAGAGGGCATGAGTCCTTCATCTGTGTAAATGGGCGTTTCATATCCTACATAAGAAGAAAGTCACATCATCTTCTATATACCTCTGAAGATTAAGATCATGAGAGCAAACATTTTCATATTGCATACCTAGTCACTAACAATCTGATTTGCTAGTTATTCTTATTTCAAACTACTTATAGCACACAACTTGATTCAGCCAAAAGCCATTTTATGATGCTCACAAAACTTCATTCGTGATCAGTTTGACTAAGCAGATATAGCATCAAAGGATCAAAAACTGATTTTTGTTTTCATTTTCTAAAAGCATTATCATCAAAGAAACTGTGTTATGAGAATGAATACAGAAAAGACGAGAAAACTCATTCAAACTCATGCTAAAACTCAAATCAGATGGCACAAGGGAATATGGTTCACTCATGCAACACCAAAGTACTCTTTCTGTGCTTGGTTGGCGGCAAATAATAGACTCTCAACTGGAGATCGAATGAGCAGTTAGGGCGTCGGTTTTAACACGGTTTGTATATTATGCTCCGCACCCTTAGAGACGAGAAACCATCTTTTCTTCTCGTGCAGCTTTTCCGCAGAAATCTGGTCATCTACTGCAAAGGGACTACTAAAATCCCAGTACACAACTGATTGGGAAATGATACTCCTTTTCATCTCTGACACAAGTCTTGATCGCATCCTGAGTTTTCTGGCCAGGTACGTTTTCCAAACAGTTATCCATACCATTTGGAAGGAACGAAACTCTCGAAGACATGGAGGAGACCCAAATCCAACCCAACGGCTAGTTCGTTTCATCGACAAACAAGTACGCAATCGTCTTCTTTCCATTCGAGATTTGGGAGATAAAAGATATGAAGAGGGTCTTCAAACTTGGTTCGCCACCACGTTGTAAATTTCTTTTAGCGCGGTAGTAATTTAAAAAAAAAATTCAAACAATTTTCTGTTTTGTTGTAAAAAACACTGGTTTTTTCTTGAATTAAATTTAACATATAATTCAAAAAAAAGAAATCACAAACATAAGTGAAACCCTAATTTTAGACTTTCCAACACACGGATTAACAACAACTAAATCATTACTTGAATTAACCCTAATTAAGCAAGCCTCTTCTCTTAACTTCCCCTAAGCTTTACTCGGTTTGTTGGTTGAAGTGTTTTACGATTTGCGACAGAGAGGGCATGAGTCCTTCATCTGTGTAAATGGGCGTTTCATATCCTACATAAGAAGAAAGTCACATCATCTTCTATATACCTCTGAAGATTAAGATCATGAGAGCAAACATTTTCATATTGCATACCTAGTCACTAACAATCTGATTTGCTAGTTATTCTTATTTCAAACTACTTATAGCACACAACTTGATTCAGCCAAAAGCCATTTTATGATGCTCACAAAACTTCATTCGTGATCAGTTTGACTAAGCAGATATAGCATTAAAGGATCAAAAACTGATTTTTGTTTTCATTTTCTAAAAGCATTATCATCAAAGAAACTGTGTTATGAGAATGAATACAGAAAAGACGAGAAAACTCATTCAAATGGAACAAGTCACTCACAGAAGTGCGGCTGATTGACATATTATATTGAAGCACGAGAATGAAAGGCTTACCAAAAGACTGACAAATGTTTCTCCGCCTTCCTCTCGAATCTCAAAGCAACCACGCCTTGGCTGTTAAAGTAGATCAAAAAAGGAAAGAATTAGCAATGGAAAAGATATGAGACAAACAACCTCAAAAACAATCAGAGGAACATATCAAACATTCAAATGCAGTTAGAGATTTTGCTACCTTTTCAGCATTCACAGTCACTAAGATGCCAGGAACAGCAATCTCAAGGCCTTCCTTAATTAAGCTCGTTCGCTCTCTCCTTGAATGATTTGCATTGTTTGCTTTAAGAAAACAACATCAAATGCAGTTAGATGAATGTTTAGTTTTTTTCCCTCGAACATCACCAATCACAACAATACACACACTAAGAACCTCTCATTAGCATAAAGAACATGTTATCCTGAGAAAGCACACAACCAGTTCCTCTTCAGAACAACACATTTATCAGAAAAGCGAATTGAACGAAATCATAAAGGCGAGTGACACATTGCGCACAAAACAGCACTATAAAACAAGGAATAATGTGTGCGGATTCAAGAACGAAACCCTAACAAACAAGATATGAAAACCCTTGAACACGAAAAAAAAGGCGACGACAACAGATCTGAAAAAAAAACCATTTCTCAAAAACCAACTCGCCAACGAGGAGAGGAATAGGGATGAAGGAGGAAGGAGGGGTTACCGTTTGCGGAGCCAGGCAACGAGAAACTCGGCGGCGAGGAAGAAGAAACCGGCGGCAACAGATATGAAAAAGCACACCGGCGGAGGCAACATATCTGAAAAAAAACCATACTTTTCGTAAAGCTAGTAGCGGACGAGGAGAGGAAGAGAGGAAGGAGGAACGACGGCTTACCGTTTTCCGGAGTTCGGCAGCCGCAGATCTGAAGACGCGAGAGAGAAAAGAGAGAAGAGAGAGAAGAGAGAGAAGATAGAGAGAGTGAAGCGCCGTTTTAGAGAGGGAGAGAGAGAACGGCGAGGTTTTTTTTTACAAAATTAGGGTTATGTTATAAAACTAATGTTTATATATGTGTATATATATATGATATATATTATTATGTATATATTTTTGTGAGATGAACAGAGAATAGACAAGAGGAAAAGATGTGAGAGAGAGAAGATGATCTTATTTTTTTATTGCATATATATCTCTTACAAAGCATAACAATGAGTATTTATAGGTGAATTCAATGTCGGTGAATTCAATGTCGGTGAATTCAACGTCGGTGAAACAAACTTGCGGAGCAAGTTAGAGAAATTTATGGATAATTATTATTTAACACTCCCCTTAATTATCCATCACTGCTAATGTATTACGTACTGTCTCGTTAAAAACCTTATCATGGAAAAACCCAATGGGATAAAAACCATGACAAGGGAAAAAGAGTACAGTGACGCAATCTCCCCCTGAAATGATGGATATGGCATTCTCTTCATAAATCCCGTAGATGACGCATTCCGATACTTTGAATATGTTTTCTGAATGTTGTAGTGGGAAGCGCTTTCGTGAAGAGATCTGCTGCATTGTCACTTGAACGAATGTACTGGATATCGACTTCTTGATTCTTCTCGAGTTCTCGGGTGTAAGAGAAAAATCTTGGAGGGATATGTTTCGTTCTATCACTCTTGATATAACCTTCTTTGAGTTGAGCGACACATGCATCATTATCTTCGAACAATATTGTTGGCTCCTTATTGGTGACTATTCCGCTTGCTTTTTTAATGTGATGAGTCATAGATCTGAGCCATACACATTCTCTACATGCCTCATGGAGCGCAATAGTTTCTGCATAATTTGATGAAGTGGCGACTAGAGTCTGCTTTTGAGAACGCCACGATATTGCAGTACCTCCAATAGTAAAAACATATCCGGTTTGCGATCGAGCTTTATGT
>PKML01061442.1:41069-94532 GCA_002933935.1 Eutrema yunnanense
CTTAGGACCGTCTTGCTCGGGTAAAGGTGATGATCGGATAATCCTTGACTTCGAAGGATCCAAGGAGAAAGATGCTAAGGCGTGGATGATTAATCCGAAATTCCTTAGGCCCAAACTCACGAGAAGAATTCGAAACGAGGCGGTGGCAACACCGATGGGAGAATTCGGGAAAGAGGATGATAAGGCGTGGATGTTAATCCGAAATTCCTTATGCCCCACTTTACGAGAAGAACGCTCACGATCAACGGATCGAAGATTACGTCTAAGAGTTGCGGAATACTCTAAGATAAATCGAAATTGTTTCAAAGAATAAAACCTTCTAAGAAACGAAAAGAGAGAGTCGAAACTCGACAATGAAGAGAGAAAAAAAGAGATTGATAATTGTTGTTCAAATGAGATTACAATGAGGAGTTTATATAGAAAAAGAAGAAAGAGAAAAAGAGAAGGTCAAAGTGCATTAAACACTTCTCGAAAATGAAAGCAACAAATTACAAGAAATTGACCAAAGACTGAAATTAATGTTTGTTGACTAGGGAATGACCCATGAAATAACCACCGAGAATTCCACCGAAAATTCCCCCGGGAAAGTCCCTCGGGAAGAAATCCCTCAGAAAATTCCCCCGCGGAGTTTTCTATCGGAAACGGACCGTTAGCGGAGTAAGCCGGTTGCCTCGTTAAAACCTCTTACGGAAAACCCATTGGGACAAAACCGTAACAGGAAAAAGAGTACAACACAACTTACTCAACGGCCGAACCTCAAGAAGAACTCGAAGATAGTGAGGTGACGACGGGATGCGTAAGTTGATCCTCCTCGATCCGGATATCGCCAAGTAAGCTCCGAACTGCTTCCGCCAACTTCCGTGCCTTTGCGCGGGTGATCGCTCCTTCCGGTACATGCAATGCCTCGGCTTGAACCTCCGTGTCCGGACTCATATCAACTCTTCATTAAAGTCGTGGGTTGTGTCTGCTTCGATGAGTATCGACCGATACTAGGCAGTATCGATCGATACCGACGCTTCAAATCGGGTTCTCAGCAACACAAACTTCTGCTTTGCTCCAAAATGCTCCAGAAAGCTCCAATATCTCCAATTATGCTCCAAACGTGCTAAAACCTGTAAAAGACTCTAAAAGACTCCAAAATACTATAAAGACTCTATAAAATGGACTTATATCATGGCTTAAACGGGGTAAAAACCATGATATATCATCGTTCTTCTTTCTTGCAATGCCTGGAACAAATATTGTTGTTGTTGTAGTTGTTGAGCTAATCCAATTCTCCTTAGCTCTCTTCGTTGCACACAAATCGCCCTCAGCTAGAATTCCCTCGGATCCCTCGGTTCCCTCGGATCCCTAGGTTCCCTCGGATCCCTCAGCTTGCTTTCCCACAGAATAAACCTCAGCTTGCTCTCCCTTGGTTCCCTCAGCATCTGGTTCAAGCTGCTCATCCAGAATCACATCAGTCACGATGCGTTGTTTGGGTATAGACGGTGAGCTCCAGTGCTTGCTCACGAGGATTGGTCTGGGCACTATTGCCACACGGCAGTACGACTTATATCCAGACTTGGTTCGTCAGTTCATGGCGACAGTCCGCGTCTAATACCAGGACGAGGTTCTTAGAAACGCACAGGTGGGTACTTTGACCTTCATGATTCGAGGAGTGAGGTACAGGCTGCCACTCCCTGCTCTTTGTGACATCTATGGCTTTCAGAGAGCCTTTAGGAGAGTTGCCCTTCATGCATCACACCCTAACGTGCAGAGTTTCTGGGCGCACTTTGGGACTAGTGTCTATCATTCTAAGACATCCACTCAAATGGATGTACGCCACCCAGTCCTGCGTTGCTTGGTTAGGATTCTGAGTAACACCTTTCTGTGCAAAATGGAGCCGAACAAGATGAGAGTGTCTGAGCTTCTGGTGCTGGCCATGGCTATTAGGGACATCATTCGAGGTGAGGATTATCAGTGGCCTGAGCTTACAGAGGTCAATATGGGAGCTGTGTTCGCACATAACTTGGTCACCTTGAAGACCAAGCCTTTTCTAGGCAAGAGTACGAGCGGTACAACTAGGAAGACCGAGTCTGTTGGGAGTCTTCTCACCCCTATCTTCCAGCATTTTGGGATCAGTACTGCGAGCTGATCCATCTCCACCACACTCATTCTCATGGATGAGCAGCATTTGCAGAACCTGAGGTGGCTGAAGCCTTAGCGACGTTGGTACTTCTCCACCGCAGATGGAGATTTCTTGGTTCAGCTCCCCAACAGAGGGTTGACAGACATTGGTGACACTCCATAGTTGCTGCGCTTTGAGCCTACTGAGGATCTGTTGATAGCTGCGCCTACTACTCGACGTCGTGCACCAGTCATTCGAGCACCTGCTGCTGCTGAAGATGAGCACATACCTGACCTTGCTGGATGTCGATCTCGACGTGCACACCACCCTCCATCTTCTGCGAGTAATTTGCCTCCACCACCAACGATTCCTATGGATATATACACCTTTCAGAGGTATGTGGTTGAGAGTTTCCAGAGTATCTAGAACGCCATTTCGACGCTCTCTCGGTGCGGTTGCATTGCACCATCTCGCCCACGCTCACCTTCAGGAGAAGGACCATCTCACACCGCTGGAGATGATGATTCTGATTAGGATTAGTCCTCTGTTCTATCTGGTTCACTCTTCTTCTTCTTTTATTTTTCTTTTCTTTTGAACTTTTGAGTTTGTTTTGTCAGCTTTTTTTTTTATTCTGAATTTGGTTGGATTTTGCATTATGCCATCTCGTTGCTTTTAACCTGTGTTTGAGTGATCTAACAGTGCTAATCATACCACATTCGGATCCCTAGACATAATTGAAAGCAACTTTTGTCACTTTGTCGTTGAAGAGAAGTCTCTTATGTCGACTTACGCCTCGTATCGATCGATACCAGGCGTGTGTCGGTCGATACCCATGTACTATATCTGTAACTTCTTGTTCTTCACAATTCCACTCATTTCTCTTGATCTCTTTAACCAACCTTAGGCTAGATAACACTAGGGACAGTGTTGTTCAAGTCTGGGGGAGGTAGTTGCTGACATTGTGTTTGTTTTTCTTAGAGTCAGTCTTTTTTGAGTCAAAAGTTGTTTTACTGAGTCAAAATCTGTTGGAGATAATGATCCTGTGCTTGAAATTATTGCTCTGATTTTGCTTTTCAGTGACCAGTGTTACATGATCAGTTCTAGGTCGACTAATGAAAAATCCAAAGACTGACCAGTTGACTAGAAAACATCCATGTCTCCAGCAGAGTTCTTCTAAAGCCTGAGCAAAAAATTTTGCACTTCATCGATGCAGTTGCTGTTTAAAGGGCTTTTTTATCATTCATTTCTGACAAAAGAACCCATGTGTTTAAAGTAATGGTATCTCTCTCCCCTGTTATAAGTTAATAAATAAGAGCATAAAAAGATGAAATGATTTTCTTCTGAGTAGAGGGCTAGGAAAATTTCCAGCGATCCCATTATTCTACTTGTGAAGGAATGATCACACAAAAATTGGAAGCGAGGTTAGGAAAATTTCCCATGATACCACTATTCGCCTACATCCTATGATACATAGAGAGGGAAGAACCGGGGATTCGGTGGCAAACACCATCAATACTCGCGTTTCGGACCTTAATATGTATATGCAGATCTAAAAAAGAGAAAAAAAACATGATGAGAAACAAGTCTGGGGGAGAGAAAAAATACCAAAAAGTGTGTGAATGGGGTGGTTCTTTTGTCATGATATTGTATGGTAAAGAATCTAGAAAGTTCTTGAACATTGGCTGCAGCGATGAAACTGGCGATGAGGGCTTTATTTGAACAATGCTGCGAGATAATGTGTGGAGTCTGGGAAAGCTGCGAATGTCTACAAAGAAATACATGGTGGTTAGATCTGGAGCTGGTTAGGTCACATTTGGGTGCTTAGGAAAAGGATCTTTGGGATGGTTCATGAACAGGTGAGTCTCCGTGTTTTCAAACCTCTTTCTCTGGTTTAGTTTTCTGTTTTGCTTGAGGGCAAGCAAAGGCTAAGTCTGGGGGAGTTGATATATCATGGTTTTTACCCGTTTTAGGCCATGATATAAGTCCTTTTTATAGAGTCTTTTTTAGTATTTTGGAGTCTTTTAGAGTCTTTTCAGGTGTTAGGTACGTTCGAAGCATTATTGGAAATATCAAAGTATTTTGGAGCATTTTAGAGCAAAGCAGAAGATCATGTAGCTGAGACACCGAATTGATGCCTAAGTATCGATCGATACACTTATGGTATTGATCGATACCCGTCGAAGAAACAGAAGGATCACGATTTTTGAAGATTTGAGAAACTGCAAATTGCCCCAGAAGACTTTATTATTTACAATAAGCCTTTATTCTACTTTGGTTTTGTGAGAGAGCTTTTGAGGGAGACAAGTCTGAAACTCTGTTCGTCCGAGAGAAGATTTTGAACCCTTGTTTTACTCTCTTCTTTATTATTTATTCAAGTATTTATTCAGTCATGTTTATTGTTTCCATCTCCATGTCTGAGTAGATCTTCTGTTAGGTTTTGGGTTCTCATAAGGGATTTCTTCGAATGCTAGGTTGATTGGTTGTTTAGGGTTCATAATCTGAATTAGTTCTTCACCTTAGGTTGTTCTCAAAACTAACTATAGATTGATCACCTAGAATTTAGATCTTAGGTTAATTGATTAGGCACGAGAGTGCAATTGATTACCTGATAGAATTTAGGGTGAGCAAAATAACTATTTGCAAAAAGATTTGGTTTAGTTGTTTTGTGAACAAATCCAACTTGAACTAAAAGCTGGTTTAGACTTTAGGATTCGCAAAGAGATTTGAAATTTTAGGATTTAGACTTAGACAGTTATCGCAACGAGAGTTGGTTAATTATACTTTAGTGATTTGAGTTCAAGAACCGTGCGTAACCTGAACCCTGGTTAGTTAGTTTATCTGCATTCATTGATTTCCTGAGAAATATCTTGAACCTATCTTTCTCCCATCGAACTTAAAACAGTTTAATTTAAGCTTTGCTTTCAATTACATTGATCACTTAGCTTAATTCTCATCTATAAAATCTATTGTGTGTTTTCTTGAGTCTCTTATGTCGACTTACGCCTGGTATCGATCGATACCAGGCGTGTGTTGGTCGATACCCATGTACTAAATCAGTAACTTCTTCTTCTTCACAACTCCACTCAGTTCTCTTGATCTCTTTAACCAACCTTAGGCTAGATAACACTAGGGACAGTGTTGTTCAAGTCTGAGGGAGGTAGTTGCTGACATTGTATTTGTTTTTCTTAAAGTCAGTCGTTTTTGAGTCAAAAGTTGTTTTACTGAGTCAAAATCTGTTGGAGATAATGATCTTGTGCTTGAAATTATTGTTCTGATTTTGCTTTTGAGTGACCAGTGTTACAGGATCAGTTCTAGATCGACTAATGAAAAATTCAAAGACTGACCAGTTGACTAGAAAACATCCATGTCTCCAGCAGAGTTCTTCTAAAGCCTGAGCCAAAATGTTTGCACTTCATCGATGCAGTTGTTGTTTAAAGGGCTTGATTCATCATTCATATCTGACAAAGGAACCCATGTGTTTAAAGTAATGGTATCTCTCTCCCCTGTTATAAGTTAATAAATAAGAGCATAAAAATATGAAATGATTTTCTTCTGAGTAGAGGGCTAGGAAAATTTCCAGCGATCCCATTATTCTACTTGTGAAGGAATGATCACACAAAGGTTGGAAGCGAGGTTAGGAAAATTTTTCATGATACCATTATTCGCTTACATCCTTTGATACATAGAGAAGGAAGAACCGGGGATTCGGTGGCAAACACCATCAATACACGCGTTTCGGACCTTAATATGTATATACAGATCTAAAAAAGAGAAAAAGAACATGATGAGAAACAAGTCTGGGGGAGAGAAAACAATACCAAAAAGTGTGTGAATTGTTGACTAAAATGGACTTGTGGTAAATTATGGATTATCTAAGTGATCGGTGGATGCTGACTTTAGATGATTCGTACAATGATTAGTGTCACGAGAGTGTGATAATCTACTTGAAAGTGTTCCATGTCATAAGAATAAATATGCATTGAATGTTTAGGCATCGTTAGTTAATTGTCTTGATGGTTAGATGATGATGATTTAGATTGCATATCGTTAGATCCTTCACTTAGGTGAATCTTAAAGCTAGTTTTGGATTGAGAGATCAAAACTAGAGCTTAAGCATTTCACGCCCGAGAGGTGTTCGATGAAATGCTTGAACCAAACCTTTTGTGAGATTTTCATGCCTAGCCAATGAGAGTTGATGTCTAGGGTGATAAGTGAACTAAGTGGAATTGGAGATTAAAGCTTGTTAATCATCTTATCACAAACGAGAGTTTGATCTTGATTTGGTGATTAACAAAGTGATTAGTGCCATGAGAATGAATTAGTCATAATTATGAATTTCATGTTCTAGGATAGTGTTTAATTCAATCTTTGGCATCATTATTTGATTATTAATCATTCATTTGATAGTTTATTTCATGATCCAACACTTATATCTTTTGTTTTCCTTCTTGAATTTGGTTTCTTAATTCAAAAACATAAAAAAACCAAAATCATTTGCTCTAGCTTAGAAAGTTTCATGTATTCTTAGTGCATTGATCTTAACCTCTTTGGTTCGATCCTCAATTACTACAATGATATGATTAGGTTTGAGTAATTGATAAGAACTTAATACAAAATCTATTATCAATTTGGCGCCGCTGCCGGGGATGTTTAGCATTGATCATTAGGATTTTGATTCTTCTTGAGACTAGAGCTTTTTATTTTCTTTTGTTGCTAATCTTTTCACTTTTCTTGTGATTTTCATGAAGGGAGTGACAATGAGGAAGCAACCGTCAAGCTAGTGACGTTAAATGCGCCATTGGGAACTTCCCCAAGCCTATCCCTTGTCAAGCTTGAGACACAAAACAAACAATCAATAAGGGTCTCTTGGGCCCAAGGTCGTGGTTTGTGATGAAAGGAGGGCTTGAGCAACAATGTGTCACACTCCTCTCTTCACCATCTACATTCCACTAATCTCACTCCTCCTTTGTAAGTATCTCTTTTCTTTTTGGGTTTTTGCATTTCATCTTTTGTTTTTGGTCTCTCTCTTAAACTTTTTTTCACACCGAGACGTTGTGATTTAAGTGTGGGGGAGGGACCGGTGTCTAATCATGTGTTTTGTGATCTTATTTTCTATCTTGCATACTTGAGTCTCATGCATTATAATTAATTTTGAATTTTTTTGAAATTTTGTGCATTTCATGTACGATTGAGTCTAGATGCATATCATATAGGGTTACACTCACTTGCATTGGGAGAATTATCCATGTAGAATATGACCATAAGAGCTTGATTAAATGCCCTCGTTAAAAGTTCTTTGATGCATTTGAACGATCACGAAGTTAAGGATGATCAATGCTTTGATCTCGCGTTTTGAATGTTTATGTCTTGGTTGAAGCATGCTTTGATTTGATTTCAACTCTATCTATTATTTGAACTCTAATCTTGACTTGGAATTATCATGCTCATACATTGAAAAGTTGAACTCATGGATATCATATACATATTTGAACTATCTTCTTCCTTTTACCACTCTCTTGTTAGCTCAAATAGCCATTTCCCACATTTGGAATGGTTCACCTTGCCTTAACCCTAACCTTCTTTCAAGCCTACATTACTAGTGTGTGTCGTGAGGCCTAATTTCGAATGAACCTAGCAAAACTTGTTGAGTTTGGAACGAAAAGGAGAAGCTTCCATGTAGAACTAGCTCACACATCATTCAGTTAGACATAGGATAGGGTGGATAGGTTTGAGTTTTGGGCGATTGATTGAAAGAAAAGAGGGTATGGAGAAATGGAAAGAGTTATGGAGAAGGAGATGGGGATAAGCGATTGATTGAGATGGTTGGCAAAAGAAAAGTTGGGTCAGCTCTAAGTGATAAGAAAATAGTCTCCAGCTATTGAAAAGAAAGAAAAGAAGCCAAAATGGCTCAACCTAGAAAAGAAATGAAAGAGACTAGAGAAATCAAAAGAAGAGCTAAGGAAAGAAACTTGTGAAAGCCAAACCATTTACTCATAATGCGAAGAAGAGAATCCCCTAACTATTCAAAAAGAAAAGAAGTGATGAAACATTGTGGTTTAAGAAGGCAAACAACCTTGTGAAAAAATGGTAGCTTAGGAAAGGTCACTTTGGGTTTAGAAGTAGGAGTGAAGTTCATATCGGGGCATTGGGTAGATGGAAGGAATCCTTGTATGCATCGGTTGTTCCTTACTCTTAGCATTTTGCCAAAGTTCGTTCTTTCATGAGAGATCCCTTGCATCGGAATACCCACATTGTTAGAGATCACTTTTATCTCAAGACCTCTCCCTTAGCCAAATGAGTTCTCAACGAGTTGGATCTCAACTTGGTGTAGAAATGATTAAGGAAAGCGGCTTTGCACTCTTCCCAATTAGTAATAGATCCTGCGGGAAGATTTTAACCAACGGTGAGCTTGATCGGCTAAAGAAAAAGGAAAAAGCTACACTTTAAGTAATCGGCGGGAACTTGGTTCGTTCTCGTCGTTCCGGATATCTCTTAGAACAACTCGATGTGCTCCATCGGATGCTCGGTTGTAACTCCATGAAACTGATTTTGCTTTATCAAAGCAATGATTTGAGGTTTAATCTCAAAATTGTTTTCGTTCGGTAGAGGAAGTTGTATGGCTGCTCGGTTTTGGAAGTGTTGATACGGTGCATCAAAATCAGCAATGATGTGGTTACGCGCTTTTCTCCTCGGAGGATTAGCGGGTATGGTAGGACGGTTGGCGTTCTCGCCATTAGGAGGAATCAGTGCATGAACTTGAGCATCGTTCATTGGTGCATCACGATCGACGGGAAGTCGTCGCCCCACGATCAAAGCATGCTCCCAAAAACATAAGTTCAAGACATGCCTGGAAGTCGTCGACACACGCAGTAGTATTTAGGGATCGAATCCACGAGGAGATGTTGTTCAATTTCTAACGAGTTCTAACTTATGTCTAGACGGGAAATATATTTTTGTGGGTTTGGCGTATCGTAGCAAAAAAAAATAAAATAAATTAAGCAATGAAAATTAAACTAATCTAAGTGAACAGTAACAAGCAATATGATTATTTCGAGGTTTTAAATCAATTAATGAAGCGTTGGGGAATCTGGAATTCTTTAGGCCGATATTAATTAAGAATTTGCTAGGATTTCTAAAGCGACTTTTTGTCGTCTTGGGGTTCTTGAACTTGGAACACGGATACTGTGTGTAGTCTACTCTCGTATAACCTACACACCTACAACCATAGTACTCGGATGGTAGCTTTCGTGTCCGCCCGCGCAAAAGATTATTGATTATACTCAAAGGTCGTTTACGCCCACAACTCCTCCACAAGTATACTTTCAAAATCTTGTGACGGCTTTTCTCGTCTACCCTAGGTCAAGCGATTAGATTCAGTACTTTCGTAGCTATAAAACACCTAATATCAGTTGCGATGAGATCAATTCAAGCAAGCATGTATTAAACAAAAGGATAGAACGAAGAACCCTAACGGTATCCTAGTCTAAAATATCAAAAATCTAACCATGAGAGCCCCTTCAAACCTCTATACCTAACAAGGAGATTACTCAGCCATAGCTTAGGTAAGCATATTCAATAAATTTAAATAAAAACAGATTGTAAAAAGGGATGAAGAAAGCTTCTCTATCGAAGAACACGAATCGAGAATCCTTTGCTCCAAACCAAAGAAAACAAGTGCACAAGTCACAAGAGCTTCACCTCTGCCTTTCAAGCATGATAAAAGTGTATCTTGTCCGTCTAAAAGGCATAAAATAAGCATTTATAGAGGTATTCTACATTTAGGGTTTGATAGGAAATGACGGTTTTGGCATCGGTGAAGAAACGAGTCGAATTGGTCGCGACATATCCTGGCCGCAAGTGCGGGCTCTCCAGGAGTGGCGAAACGCTTCTTGGCCGCGGGTGGAGACTCTCCAGGAGTGGCGAAATGGCAGTTGGCCGCGGCTACAGCTCCTCCAGGCGAGGTGGCTTCTTCTTCAGGGCAACTTCATTTGCCTTGAGTGCTTCAGGTATATTTAAGGATCCAACCATTGGATTGCCTCCAATCCAATTGCATTTGAAAGCTGGTTGTCTCTACTTTGTTGTGTCCAAATTTTGGGATAATCAGACGGTGAAAAGGTCTCCATTAGCTGCAAGACTTCTTGACGGTCCAAGTTTATCCAGAAACATACTTTTGCTCCGAAATGCACTCTTTTATTCCGAGTTACCTGAAATGTCTTTCAAATCTCTAAAACATGAAAATCACTTGAAAACCTTTGAAAAAGGAGTTAAAACACCTGCAAAAGAATATGAAAGTGATCCATAAAAATAGTAAAAAACCGGTGTTATCACTAAGTCTGGGGGAGTTGATAACACCGGTTTTTGACCATTTTTATGGATCGATTTAAAATCTTATGCAGGTGTTTTAACTCCAATGTTTTTCAAGTGATATCTATGTTTTAGTATTTTGAAAGACATTTCAGGTACTTGGGATAAAGGAGTGCATTTCGGAACAAAAGTACGTTTTTCGATAAACTCAGACCGTCATAAATCATGCAATCATACGAGACCTTCTCACCGTCTGATCATCACCAAATTTAAACACAAAAAAGTATATACAACCAGATTTTAAATGCAATTGGATTGAAGAGGATCCAATGGTTGGATCCTTAAATATACCAGAACCACTGAAGACAGTTGAAGTTACCCTGAAGAGAAGACCACCGCGCCTGGAGGAGCTCGAACCATGACCAAATCCCGGTTCGCCGTGACCAAAAGGCACGCACCCGAGGCTAAGTCCTGCTGCGACCAAATCAACTCGTTTCTTCACCCGAGGTCAAAACCGTCTTTCCACATCAAACCATTAACGAAGCCAAGGCTATATAAACTTATTATTAGTCTTTTGCGACATACACATGATATGCTCAATTTAATACCCTAAAGTACTAAAGCAGTTGTTGTAGTAAGTGTAGGGGTCGAACCACAAAGACTCAGTTATCACACAATAGATTATATAGATCCAAAATAAGCTAAATCAAAAGATGTAAATGAAAACAATGCAGAAATTAAAAGGGTTGTAATTCAATTGGGAAAATATAGGCCCAGGGTTTTTCTCAGGAAATCAATGAATGCAGACTAACTAACTAACATGATTCAGATTACACACGGTTCTTGAACTCAAATCACTAAGATATAATTAACCAACTCTCGTTGCGAAAACTATCTAAATCTAAATCCTAGGAATTCCAAATCTCTTTGCGAATCCTAAATTCTAAATCAGCTTTAATATCAGGTTTGATATGTTCACAAATCAATTAAACCAAATCTCTTTGCGAATAATCAATTTGCTCACCTAGGTTCTATCAGGTAATTAATCGCACTCTCGTGCCTAATCAATTATCCTAAGATCTAAGTTCCAGATTTATCAACCTAGAATTAGCTATGAACACAACCTAAGGTGAAGAACTATAATTCAGATGGTGAATCCTAATAAGATAATTAACCTAGCATTCAGAGAAATCCTTTATGAGAAAACCCTAAACCTAAGGTGGATCTACTCAGACATGGCAATTGAATCAAAAGACATGTTTGAATAAATCATCAATAGAATAATAACAAAGGGTTCTTGAGATCTGATCTCGGACGAAGGGAAATCAGACTTGTCTCAAAACCAGAGAAAATAAAGCATAAAAAGGCATAAAAGGGCATAGCCTAAACAGATGGCTTAAAACTCCTATTTATAACCTAAAACACGACTTGGGGTCTTCTTGTAATTATCAGAGACTTCTGGGCACTTTTTGCAATTCTTCAAACTTCATTAAGTCGCGACTTTGAAATCTGCTTCGATGGGTATCGATCGATACCAGGGGGTATCGATCGATACTGGACGTGAATTCGGGTACTTTAGCCAGCAGACTTCAGTTTCGCTCCAGAATGCTCCATAAACTCCAATATCTCCAAGAATACTCCAAATGTGCTAAAACCTGCAAAAGACTCTAAAAGACTCCAAAATACTATAAAAGACTCTATAAAAGGACTTATATCATGGCTCAAACAGGGTAAAAACCATGATATATCAATTCCCCCAGACTTAGCCTTTGCTTGCCCTCAAGCAAATAAAAGACTAAACAGAGAAAGAGGTTTGAAAACGCAGAGACTCACCTGTTCCTGAACCATCGAAAAGATCCTTTTCCCAAGTACCCAAATGTCACCTGATCAGCTTTCGATCTAACCACCATGTACTTCTCCGTAGACATTCGCAGCTTTTCCAGACTCCACACAAAATCCCACAGCATTGTTCAAGTAAAGCCCTCATCGCCAGTTTCATCGCTGCAGTTAATATTCAAGAACCTTCTAGACTCTTTACCAGACAATATCATAACAAAGGAACCACCCTTTTCACACTTCTTGTATCAATTTCTCTCCCCCAGACTTATTACTTATTGTGTTCTTATTATTTTTTTTTTTTTTAGCTTAGCATATACATATCAAGGTATGAGACGCGAGTATTGATGGTGTTTGCCACCAAATCCCCGGTTCTTCCCTCTCTATGTATCAAAGGATGTAGGCGAATAATGGCATCATAGGAAAATCCTAGCCTCGCTTCCAAACCTTTGTGTGATCATCCCCTCTTAAGTAGAATAATGGGATCGCTGGAAATTTTCCTAACCCTCTACTCAGAAGAAAATCATTTCAATCTTTTATGCTCTTATCTATCAACTTATAACAGGGGAGAGAGATACCATAACTCTAAACACATGGGTTCCTTTATCAGATATGAATGATGAATCAAGCTCTAAAAACACTAACCACATTGATGAAGTGCAAAAATTTGGCTCAGGCTTCAGAAGAACTCTGCTGGAGACATGGATGTTTTCTAGTCAACTGGTCAGTCTTTGGATTTTTCATTAGTCGATCTAGAACTGATCCTGTAACACTGTGCACTCAAAAACAAAATCAAATCAATAGGTTCAAGCACAGGATCATAATCTCCAACAAATTTTGACTCAATAAAACAGTTTTGACTCGATAAAACAACTGACTCTAAGAAAAACAAAAACAATGTCAGCAGACACCTCCCCCAGACTTGAACAACACTGTCCCCAGTGTTATCTAGCCTAGAGTCAGTGAAATAAAACAAAAGAAAAGGATAAACGAAGAGAAACCAGAAATTACCTTCCTGGAACACCGAGTGTCGATCGACACACACCATGGTATCGATCGATACCATGCTTAGATCGACTTGGTGAACTTTCATCCGCGATTAGTGTCGATCGATACCAATGGGGTATCGATCGATGCTTAGGCGATTTCGAGTTTTGCTCCTTCTTTATCCTGACACAAACTCAAAACAAATGAAAAATAAAAAGAAAAACGAATTAAAAACAGACTCACCAGTGGGTTGCCTCCCACCAAGCGCTCGTTTAACGTCAATAGCTTGACTGTAACGCCCTTCAGGCTGGATAAGAGTGAGAGCTTGCACCAAAACAGGCTCCATCACTTGACATTACTAGCTTCAGCGTTCTGCTTAGCATGCTGTCCACAAACTCCTGCCCTTTCTCTTTCAGCTCAGAAGTAAGCAGTACTCTAGCCTTAGAGAATGGCTTCAAGGCTCCTTTGCATTTGACCTTGTACTCAATCGAATCTCCATTACACTTCTGAGGTATCAAAGTGACATGGGGATTCTCGACCTTCTTGCTCTTGGCCTTCTTCTTTGTTGCCTTGGTCTTCTTGGCAACTTCTTTGGGGATGCTGGGCGGTTCAGCTGAGATCTCTGCGACAGTAGGCTCATCAGGAGGTTCTTCCAAAAGATCAATTGCTAGCGACTCTCCTGTGATAACCTTGATGCTAGAGGCACGTGTGGGAACACTCCTAGGTGGAATGGCATCATAGTAGACATCACCGTCAATGTAAGAGAAAGATAGTCTCTTATTAGGTGTGTCTATGATTGCGCCAGCAGTGGCCATGAACGGTCGTCCCAGGAGTATAGGCATACGAGATATCGCACCCATCTCCACAACCTGAAAATCAGTAGGCACCAGACAGTCTCCTACTTTGACTAGCAAACCAGAGATTTCACCATATGGAAGTGAGGTGGAATCGTTTGCAAACGTGATAGATGTCTTAGGAGATAGAATAGTAGCCCCCAACCTCTCTGCAATTGTCTTTGAGATGACATTGACACTAGCCCCTGAGTCAACAAGAGACTCTTTGAAATCAACTCCTGAGATGGAGCATGGAACAGCGAATTTCCCTGGATCTTCTCTCTGTGTCAACTGTCTCAGTGGAGGTGGACCTCTAGCCTTAATGAAGAGTGCCTTAATCTCTTCCTCAGTTTCTCTGCATTCCTTAAAGTGACTTAGCAGAGGACGGCACTCTAGAGCTTCTTCAAAGGTGTACGAGTCAGGAATCCTTCGTACCATCTTTTCAAAGCCACGCAGCTGCTTTGAAGAGATGGGATCTCTGAGATGTTTAGGAACAGGATTGGAATCCTTCTTGGGGTTGCGAGCTCTTTTCTCAGCTTGTTCCTTAGCTCTCGCTGCCTCATACATGGTATCCTGGTCTTCCCAAAATTGGGCGATGTTGAATCGTTTTGGTACGACTTGAGTCACAGTTTTTGGCTCGATCTGCGATGGGTATCGATCGATACCAGGCAGGGTATCGATCGATACTCCTGCTTTTGAATCGTTCCTGACAGGTTCATCTTCATCAGAAAGAAGCTCCACGTTCGGGTTATCCAGCATATACTGTAGTTTAGCAATCTCCCATTCCTCCCTTGTCAGCCCAGGAACATTAGGATAAGGCATCCCGGGTATATACACTCGTTCTGCAACGACCTTAGGCACCACAGTCGAAGTATCTTGTATCTTCTCAGAAATCGCCTTGGTATCGACCGATACCAATGGGGTATCGATCGATACACGGGTTTTTGAATCCATTCGAGCAGACGTCTGGGCTGGTATCGATCGATACTGGGGAGTATCGATCGATGCTTGTGCGATTTCAGGAACTGCATCGAAATTTTCTGCACGTGAGCTGATGGCATTGACTTGTGCATTGTGTGAATGAACCGCCTTTCCCTTGGAATTTGCTGCAGTCTGAGCTACTTGCGTCTCCAGCATCCTGTGGCCCGTTTTTAGAGCTTCGATCCTTTCACTCAAATCGGTGTACATGGTGTCCATCTTACCATTGAAGTTCACAGTGATTTGCTGCTGTCCTTGAACGAGCGTTTCAAACATAGCTTCAATCTTGTTCTCAGGAGCTTTGGGTGGTGGGGATTGGTACCCTCCTTGCTGACCGTAGTTGGTGAAGTTTCGATTGGTGTTGTACCCAGATCTCTGACCCTGAAAACCAGAACCACCAACGTAGTTACAATCTTCCACTTCATTCTCAGCAGCAAAGTGGACGGCCTTTGTTGTCTTTCCCAGCAGAAGACTGTGCATAGAATCCAGCCGAGCTTTCATTTCAGCGATCTGCGACCCATCCATGTTGCCAGCCAGCTTCTTGCGCTCGAAGTCTGCGCTCTTGGTGCTACTGCTAGATGCAAAGTTCTCAATCAACACAATAGCATCCTCTGGATAGTTGGTGTTGAAATTACCATTGCTTGAAGAGTCCAGAGCCATCTGATACCTCCAATCTACTCCTCTAAAGAAGATACCCAGCAGCTGCACATCAGAGTATCCGTGATGTGGACAATCTCTCTGATACGATCTGAATCTTGTCCAAGCAGCTTTGAACGCCTCAGTAGGTCCTTGAGAAAAGGTGGAGATCTTATTCCTCAGATCCTCAGATCGTGCATCGTCATAGAAGTTAATCAGGAATGCTCTCTTGGTGTCCTCCCATGTAGTTAGCGAACCAGGAGGTACCTGCCTCAGCCAGTAGGTCGCTTCTCCACCTAGAGAGTAGGGGAAGAGCTTGCAGAAGAGATAGTCGTAGGACACTCCATTGCTCTTAATGCTAGTGACCAAGTCCTCGAACCTCTCTACATGGTCCATTGGATGTTCATGAAGAAGACCATGAAAGAGATGCTGTCCCACTAGAGTGAAGTAAGCAGGCTTCAGCTCAAAGTCATTCCTCTCAAACGCAGGAGGACGAATTGCTGAACGATTGGCGAAAAACTGGTCAGGCTTGTTGCATTCACCAATCGTCCTTCCATGATTAACCACAGCGTTCCTCGCGTTCCCAGCGGCATTCTCAGCGACAACAGGAGCAGGGTTAATGACGATCCCCTCTCCATCCAGACGTTGTCCTTGCTCGTTGCGCAACCGACCCTCTTGGTCTCTGTAAGCACCAGCTGCATCACGAACCAACTGATTGTTGTTCATCTTGGCTGATTTCTTTGTTTTCTTGTTTGTGCGTTCCACAATTGCTAGTTGTTCCAGTGATAGATCAACTAGCTCAGCGTTCTTGTTGCTCCTGGTTTCTCGATTAGGCATGCACCTGAAAGCAGAAACAAAGAACGTAAGTTACTGAAATTGACGTCAGGTATCGATCGACACCAGCAGGGTATCGATCGATACTAGGCGATTTAGACGAATTTCTTAGCTAAAATCTAACGGCGAATTGAGTCCCCGGCAACGGCGCCAAAATTGATATGCTCAATTTAATACCCTAAAGTACTAAAGCAGTTGTTGTAGTAAGTGTAGGGGTCGAACCACAAAGACTCAGTTATCACACAATAGATTATATAGATCCAAAATAAGCTAAATCAAAAGATGTAAATGAAAACAATGCAGAAATTAAAAGGGTTGTAATTCAATTGGGAAAATATAGGCCCATGGTTTTTCTCAGGAAATCAATGAATGCAGACTAACTAACTAACAGGATTCAGATTACGCACGGTTCTTGAACTCAAATCACTAAGATATAATTAACCAACTCTCGTTGCGAAAACTATCTAAATCTAAATCCTAGGAATTCCAAATCTCTTTGCGAATCCTAAATTCTAAATCAGCTTTAATATCAGGTTTGATATGTTCACAAATCAATTAAACCAAATCTCTTTGCGAATAATCAATTTGCTCACCTAGGGTCTATCAGGTAATTAATCGCACTCTCGTGCCTAATCAATTATCCTAAGATCTAAATTCTAGATTCGTCAACCTAGAATTAGCTTTGAACACAACCTAAGGTGAAGAACTAATTCAGATGGTGAATCCTAAACAGATAATTAACCTAGCATTCAGAGAAATCCTTTATGAGAAAACTCTAAACCTAAAGTGGATCTACTCAGACATGGCAATTGAATCAATAGACATGCTTGAATAAATCATCAATAAAATAAGAATAACAAAAGGTTTTAAGATCTGATCTCGGACGAAGGGAGATTCAGACTTGTCTCAAACCCAGAGTATATAAAATAAAGCTTAAAAAGGCATAGCCTATACAGATGGCTGAAAACTCCTATTTATAACCTAAAACACGTTCTGGGGTCTTCTTGTAATTATTAAAGACTTATGGGCCAATTTGCAATTCTTCAAGTCTTGGAAAACTCGCGGGTCGTGTCTTGCTGCGATGGGTGTCGATCGATACCAAGGGGGTATCGATCGATACTCGACGTGAATTCGGGTACTCAGCAACACGACTTCAACTTCTGCTCCAAACTGCTCCAGAAAGCTCCTAAAACTCCAATAATCCTCCAAACGTGCTATAACCTGTAAAAGACACTAAAACACTACAAAACACTAGAAAGACTCTATAAAAGGACTTATATCATGGCTTAAACAGGGTAAAAACCATGATATATCAACACACAACATTAGACATTTCACTTTCACGCTTTTGAGGTAAAAGCAATACTCTTGCACTTTGTTCTTCGGGTTTGGAGCAAGGATTCTCTATTCGAGTTCTTCGATAGAGAAGCTTTTTTCATCCCTTTTCTTCACTGTTTTCTTTTCTATTTATTGATTATGCTTACCTTAGCTATGGTTGAGTAGTTCCTTTGTTGGGTATAAGGTTTCGAAGGTGCTATCATGGTTCGATTTCTTATTAAGTTTTTAGACTAGAACATCGATTAGGGTTCTTCGTTTTATCCTTTCTTTTAATGCATGTTTGCTTGATTTATCTCCTTGCAACTTAACTTAGGTAGTTTTAGAATTACAAAAGTACTGGATCTATATGCTTGACTTAGGGTAAACGAGCAAAACCGTCACAAGATCTCGAAAGTATACTTGTGGAGGAGTTGTGAACGTTAATGACTTTTGAGTATAATCACTAACTTTTTGCGCGGGCGTAGACGAAAGCTACCGGTCGAGAATCAAAGTTGTAGGTGTGTAGGGTGTATGAAAATAGACTACACATAGTGTCTGTGTTCCAAGTTCAAGAATCCAAAGACGACAAAAAGTCACTTTAGAAGTCCTAGCAAAGTCTTAGTAGAAATCGGCCATGAACCCTAGAGAATACCCATTGCCCAACGTTTCGTTTAATTGTTTTACAACCTCATTTTAATAATTTGCTTGCTTTCTTACTGATTTATTTCATTGCTTAATTTAGTTTATTTTACTAGCTACATACCGTGACAACAAAAACCATAAAAATATAGTTTACGTCTAGACACAAGTTATGAGTCGTTAGAAATTAGACAACATCTCCATGTGGATTCGAACCCTAAATACTACTTCGCGTGATGTAAACCCAACACGTCGGTACTCATTCCCACAATGTCACATACAATCCAAATTGATTGAGTATAAAAGACCGGACTCAAAGTTCAAAAACTGTCCAAATCAACTTAGTAAAGAATATATCTTTATCTTCTTTAAAAAAGCTCCCCGAGCTACAAAAAGAACAAGAGAAAAAGCAACCACGGGCAGCGGTTCAACAAAAGCCTCATCAGGTACCAATCTAAAAAGAAAATATAAGTTATTAACAACTAAGGGGAATTACGCTCCCTGAGTTCCTCGTACATACCTGGTCCCATATATCCTCGAATCCATTAACCCCAACTGACTCAGGTCAGTTGGGATCTCGGTCTTGTCAACATCAAAGTGACGAGGGCCTACGTGAACGCCGTCTTCCAAGATTGGAGATACCTTGAAATCATCATCTTCGAGCTCCTCAATCTCCATGGCCCCCAGCTTGGCTTCCAACCTTTTATACTCCGCCTCAAAATGATGAAGCGTCTCTTTGGGAATGCGAACTCCCTTGTTCTTCAACTGGTTCAGACACTTCAGCGTCCATGTTACCTGACTATAAGTCAACCGCTCTTGGTTCGCCACCTCGAGCTCAGTGATGTACTTCCTTATCTTCTCAAAGCGAGCAGACAACTTGACGGCCATGTCTCTCCGCATGCCATTCTCCTTTTGAATCCATTTAGCTCGAGAGTCCCTGAGCCTCTTCTTCTCAGAGAGCAAGGTGGTCTCGATCAGTTTCTTCTCAACGGCCGCATGACTAAGAGCCTCGTGAGCCTCGAGAACCTCGGCTTTCACCCTTTCATTCTCAGCTCGGAGAACCTTGAGTTCTTGATCCTTCGCCGTAACTCCCTCCTCAACTTGAGCAGTCTTAGTCTTCACCTCGGCCAGTTCATACTTGAGTTTTTCAGCCCCTTGGACATCACTAAGCGCCGACTTGAGCTTACGGTCGTATGACCGAATGATATCGTTCGATAGTCCCTCAACCTGGACAAGAAATAAAGGATCATGTGAAGAAAAACGCGACTAAGTATTTTAGAGATTGATATGACAAACTCACTCGAGCCTTGGAGCGAGCGAGCTCAATGAATTTTTCAGCCTCCGAGAGCCGATCTAGCTGCGGGAGACTAAGAGCGCCAGACTTGAACTGACGATAGAGCTCGGCACATGATGTTGGATCATTGATCAAAGGAATATCCTTTTTATAATTAAAGAGGACACCATGGACGTCCTCCGAATTTGAAGACTTCCGCCTCTTCCGTCTCCTGGATGCATCAACCTCAACTTCCTGGCCAACCCCCCCCCCCTCTTATAGGATGGTCCCAGGATCGTCTATATGAGGGACCAACACGGTGTTATCTCCATCATGTGCCGTCGTTCGACCTTGAGATGGCTCAGCCGTTTGTTCCTCAGATCGACCCACTGGGGTCTTTCTTTTCCTTGGTCGGCTCGTTTGCTCAGGAGCCGTCCCAGCAGTCGCGACAACTTTGAGTTTGGTATAGGTGGTTACCGCATCAATGCGGTTCAGTGTCACCGATCTGAGAGGTTAGATCGGTTTTGTTATTTTCACCAGCATCACCCGAGCTATCCTCACTCACTCCGACAACATCGTCTCCACCAGTCTTGTCTTCGATGATATCCTCATCCCTTAGTACAAATTGAGATACAATTTCGTTATCTAAGACGAGGGAGTAGTTCGGGACATTCAAAAAGTTCTATTTATTCATTCTTCGGCGAGGAGGTCTATCGAGAGCTGCACGAATAAGATTGAATCTCTAGAATAAACAAGTATTAAACAAAACAAACTTGAGAGAATGTCTAGTGAACCTTTTGCAGATTGGCGTAAGCTTTTTTCAATTCGTTCCTGGTGGATTTCTGGCCAACGAGATCTCCCAAGCTCTATAAGCCTTTCAACGTTACCACGCCACCCCTCGGAAAGATGTTGATACCCTGGATTCCGAACGGAAAAATGAAAGAGCAAGCGAATAAGAGAAAGCGAAGAATAAAATCTTAGTTCGGACAGAGCAACCAATATCTACCGATGTTCGAATTCCATAAAGTTCTATGAACTGTCTCTGAATCAACTGCGGAGCCCGGACAAAGCGAGACATAGAAATACTTCGAGTCCCATCCCTGAATCTTGCTCGCTTTTGGCCATGTGATAATATCGTATACCGGCTTCATGTTGGCCGAAAAGAACCAAGGCTTGGCTTCTCTGAAACGTTAATCGAAGTCAATTCTTCAAAAGTTTGAGTTCGAGCTCATCTCCCATAGAAAGGATCCCAACCATGTTAACTATCGAGGTCCGGTTAAGTTGAGAAATCGCAACTTTCTGCCTGTTACAGAACCCGAACAAAAGATTGGGCAGAGGGAACCGAAGGCCGCACGACTTAAAGTAATCTTCATATACACATACATATCCTTCTAGAGTGTCCCATGGATGTTTATTATGCTCGGGCCTGATGAATTGCATATCGTTTGACCATCTGTCTGTTTTGAGAAAAATTTCAATAGACTATCTTGTGGAACGAGTCGGACCAATGGCGATAGGTCGAATGACCTTCGTCCTCAGTGGGGATCGGGGTCGACCTTCGATGTTACCATTTAAAGGATCGGTCTATGTATTGCCGATCTGCGCTTCTTCAGCAACCACCAAGGCATTATTTACCTCCCCATCAACACGCGACATCTTTAACCTGTTCGGCACCAGCCCGTGCCCCTTCGACAATGGGAAAATCATTGTTTTCCTCACCGACCTGAGCATTCTCTTCATTGTTCGGCACGGTGTTACATACATTGGTGACCAGGTTCATTGTCTCCTCGAACTGTTGCTGAGCAATAGTCTTATCGCTATCGCGGTGTTGTAGCTCGGGATTCTAGATTACTGGTTGAGGAACGCTCGTTCTGACCTTAACGAAATGAGAGTTGCGACAAATTAATTGATCCATGGCTGCGAAGTAACTATTTGATGAACCCTAACTGACCGAGCCAAACAACAAACCCTAAAAGACAGTAGGATTTTCGGATCTCGACTCATAGTTATTAACATAATCGTTCGGAGAATCATTTTCGGACTGATTCATCCAACAGATAAATCTACGAAGACCAGTATGAAGATCTACGAAGAACAATATTAGGTTCTGTCACAAATTGAAGATTTTCGACCAAATCGGAGAAATCAAGACGTAAAAGCTGAAGACAAAGTCGGAATTCGGCCGGAAAACTTAAATATACGAATAATCTTTAGAGAGAAAGCTGGAGCAAAGCTAGAGAGAAGGGAGAGGAAGTTACCTTTTATAAGCAGAGAATAAGTGAAGAATCAGAGAGGTCTAGGTGAATATATATAGAGAGAAGCAATTATGATGACTCCTCGATTTCTGCGACAGTTAAAGTTATCGAAACGATACATCTTTGCGAAGAAGATTCACCGAGCAGAAGAACTTTGCAGAAGTGTCAACCTTAAAAAGACTAAGTAAGAATCCCGACTTCAATTCCAACTGAGCTAACATATTGTTTTCGTGAATTTCGCCGAACTCAAGATATTCCCTTCACCGAACTAGGGGATCTCATTGTTAGTGGTGAGTTTAGCACTCTTCGGTTTAGCCCGATTCAAACCAAAATCGGCCCAATTTATCCCGATTTATGATGGTTCGAGCTCGGAAGAAAAACTTATAATCCCGGTTGCCCGCTTCCAAGCCCCTCAAGGCCCAACTCGCCATGGATATCACCGATCTCCGAGATTTGCTGAATATTTCTCGATCTCGGAGGGATTTTGGGAAATCTTCCTTTTCCTGATGGAACTAGGAAAAGGAAATTATTCCGTTTAGAGGACTCATAATACTTACAAAGGAGGAGCCCTCGACTACTTTCAAGGGACATTCACAATCATAAGCAAGACCAAAGAAATTGAGAGCTCCAACTTTATAGATTTTATTCTCCTAAGTACTTTGGTCTTTCTCGACTTAATCAATCTTGTAACCTTCGTCGAGTTCGATCGATGAAACGAGATTTCGATCAAAGACTTTATTGTTTTACCCCTTGTGTGATTTTCATAATCAACAATAACTATAAAGGAGTCTCGGCAGCGGATATCGGATTCCACAGCTTCTAAAGAAATCTTCGTACACGCAGAAATAACCCTCAGGGGCATCCCAAGGCCTTTGATCCTGTTGAGGCAAAGGAAAACAAGGTCATTCGGAGCACCACACCGCTCCAAGGTACTCAGTACCGACTTCCTCATAGAGCGGGTCGGTTCGACAGAGGCGGGCGTAACCGTTTCGCGCCTCAACTATGGGATAACTTGGGCAAAGGTTCTTTCTCTTCGACGATATCGTCAACTTCGATCTCGGCAGCCCTCTCTTGATCGAACTTAACTTGGGCTTCCGTCTCGCGACTATCTCTATCCACCAACTCAGGAGCTTGGATCGAAGGTTAAGGATTACTAGGACTGGCCTCGGCGAAGCACAAGTTACGCCTAACCAATTCCTGCCTACCCCCCAAGACCGTCATCAGACGAATCATAAGGATCTGATGAGCTGACGAATAATTCGAGGGGAGCAACCCGACCTTCAAGGGTATAAGTTCGGTCATTTACAGATTCCGTAGAAGATCCTTGACTTATTTCGATCTAAGGACGAGTTCAAATTTCTAGACGAATAATAGTTGGGAGATGGATCGGAAAACTTGAAGATCTTCAAGAAGATCGGAGAGATCACGACGAAGATCGGTCAGAAAACTCAAGGATTTTTAAAAGAAAAAGCAAAAAAATCTTGCGAGAAGCGAGAGCGCTAGAGAGAGAAACGAACGATACCTCGAGATGAAGTGAAGAATCAGAAGGGTCGAAGAGAATATATAGAGAGAGGCATTTATAGCAAATCCTCGATTCCCGCAACGGTTGAAGATTTCAAATCGATACGTCTTCCAAAACAAGATTCGCCGAGATGAAGAATTCTGCAGAAAATCAAGCTTAAAAAAGACTAAGGAAAAATGCCGATCTCAATTCATACCAAGCAAAATAATTATACATGAACTTCGCCAAACTCAACAGAAGAATGCTTCTCCGAACTAGGGGGACTCATTGTTAGTGATGAGTTTAGCACTACCCGATTTAGCCCGGTTCGAATCGAGATCGGTCCAATTGATCTCGGTTTACGATGGTTCGAGCTCGAAAGAAAGCCCATGAACGCGGTTGCCGGTTTCATAGCCCATTACGGCCCAACTCATCATGGATAACGCCAACCATCGAGATTTACGGAATATTTCCTAATCTCGGAGGGACCTCGGGAAAACTTCATTTTATTGAAGGAACTAGAAAAAGGAAAACATCTAGTTAACCGACTTGAAATACTTATAAAAGGAGGAGCCCTCAAGACATTCAGGGACATTCACAATCATAAGCAAGACCAAAGAGATTGAGAGCTCCGACTTTATAGCTTTTATTCTCCTAAGTACTTTGCTCTTTTACGACTTTATCAATCTTGTAACTTTCGCCGAGTTCGATCAATAAAACATGATTCCGATAAAAGAGTTTATTGTTTTACCCCTTATGTGATTTTCATAATCAACACTTCTTTTCTCCATTTGCTTTGTTACTGAGACAAGAAAACCCACAACAAAAGTCTCGAAATTTCATATGATTTTGCCGTTTCCTTTTTGAAGATCGACGACTAAAACAGTTTTTGATTCTTCGATTCACGTCGAAAAAGGTTTTTTCTCTTTTCCGTTGGATTTAATAAATTGAATGGGTTCGGGGTTTTCTCTCTTTCACAATGATTCATCGTCTTCTTCTTGTTCTGGGAATCGAGATCAGTTGAAGCCTGGTTTTGGGGATGTGCTAGAAAGTTGTGTCGCTTTGATTCTCAAGAATTTGGATCCGGTTGGGATCTGCAGATTCTCGAAGCTCAACATGTGATACGAATCTCCCTTGAATCGCGACTCTAAGGTCTGGGTAAAGGATTGGATAAGCCTCGCAATCAATCAGATTGCTTCAAGGGACGTGGATTGATAGGTCTCACAAGGGTTGCAGAAGGCCCTTGATATTCCTCAAATGATTCTCTTGGATATTACACACCAAAAGGGATCGAAAGTTTTGTTGGATATTACTCACCAACAAGATCTAGAAACTTTAGAGAGGTTTTTGTTAAAAAAAAACTAGATGATTTCGTCCAAATAGATACAAAGAGTTTAAATAGAAAGCAACAAAGACTGCATGAGGGAGAGAGAAACAATAACTCCCCTTGAAAATCAACACATAATTAATACTAAGTTTGAACTCGAAAAATAAGACTTTTGCCCTTCTTGGTCGAGATTTGCTTTGTTTCTTCATGGGCTTTGATCAACAAATGGGTTATTAGGAAGTGATCCATTTGCCTCATTAAAAACCTCTCTTTGGAAAACCCATTGGGACAAAATTAAAGAGGAGGGAAAAAGAGCACAAATAAATCAGTTGCCCATTTGTTAATCTCCTTGGGCCTGTATTGAAACCAATGAGATTTGAATGACATCTTTTCCATCCTGGCCCAAGTGATCTAGTCGAGTCCAACTTGATGAAATAGTCTTCCTAAGGTCTTTTTGAATCTCTTCGCCTTAGCTCCTATTATTGAACCAGCTGGATCAAGCATCTTCTCCTTAGCTACAAGCTTTCCAACATGTTCAAGCTTAGCTTCAAGCTCCGGTTCAAGCTTCTCCTCCTTGATGCTTCCCGTGATCATATCATCCTCTCCCACTTGAAAAGGATTTGTCCTCAAATCAAGATTATCTGCAAGGAAAATAACTAAGTTAGAATTATTGAGGTTTAAAATCAGGATATACTCACCTTGCAAGCTTTTCTTATAAGCTTTGTCATTGGTCGGCTCAAAGATTTGAGATGGACAATTGCTTTTTGGCATCAGCTTGATCTTTGTTTGGGTTGGAAAACGTCCACTCTTCATTTGAATCCACAAACTTCCACCAGGCTCAAAGATCATTATGTATTTCCTCTTGTTTGCTTGCCGATCATTTCTTAAATGCCTCCACGGGTCATAATCAACTTGGACAGTAAACCTCATTAGCCACAAGTAAAATAACCACGTTTCTGGTGCATGAACTTTCATTTCTTCAACTTGTTTACCCTGTGAACTTTCAACAAAAATTCGAAACAAAAGATCATAGGTGCAAAAGGTATACTCATTTGATTCAATAAACAACTTGTTATAGACCAGAATGTCGAAACTTTCAGTGAATGGTCTCGAAACAGAAAAAGCCTCTCTAGTTTTATGATATGAAATGAAGTGTGTTATCCTAGAGAGCCTATTAATATCCATAAGGACATAATTTCTATTAGCTTTACACGTTTTATCTTAATCAAACAGAAAACCTCCATGCTTGAAGAACTTTTTATGCTCAAACTCTTCACAAGATGGAAACACATTTTTAAAATTATCATTTGAATCGTAAAGCCTCTTAATGTGTTCAAATTCCAGTAACTTAGCTTTAGGAACAAAAAGAAACGCATACCTTTGAGACATTTCTTTAGACACAACAGTTTCCTTACCTGGCTTGTTTCGAATGTCACAAGGAATTGGCTCAATAGTTGCTCCTTCCAAGCATTTCTTGTATGTTTTGTATATGATATGTGCTGGGATTTGAAGTGGTTTGTGCTCTCTAGCATCTTCAAAGTCAGAATGATCACTGTTTTTAAGTTTCATCAGTCCCTCAGCCCTCGTTCCTTCCCCTTGTCAGATTTGGTCTCCCTCGGGTCCGATTTGTGGTTTGTGAACCAACTCATAATCTGTATGACCTAACAACAAAGTAACACGATCATTAGTCATAAAATATACACTTGGTTGAGGAAACTTACCTCCCTCAGACGAGATTCGGCCGTTTGGATGCGCCCTCAGTTCAACATTCATTTTGGCGACGATAAGGCCATTGGGTCAGATTTTCAAAGGAAATATGGGATTCATTCGTCCAAACTGATTTCTGCTTCGACTACTTTCTTCTAGAGGCCCACTTGGTCGAAAAAAAACATTTCCCTCGGTGGAATTTTGTTGGTTTAGCTCATCCCTCAGTCGTTCCAAGTAGTTCGCTATTTTGTCTTCGAGACCAAAGGATCGATCGGTCGGGGGAACGATCGATCGATCGTTTTTGCTTCTATCTGTTTCGAAAGGTTTGGATCGATCGATCGGATGAAACGATTGAACGATCATTTCCTATTGACATGTTTTGAGTTAATTTTCTTCTCCACGGATGGGTGGTAACTCCTTTGGATCATCTCATGTGTCCTTAGAATCCTGCAAAAGAAAAGGTTTCTCACTCGGATATGGCAAGGTTAGGTAAACTTGTAGGAGTTTCTTTAGAATCAATCATAAGATCTTTCTTTTCTTTTTGGTGAAGAGGGTTAAGACATTCACTTACAACATGTTTTACTCTTTGCTTTAGAATCAGCTGATCTTGATGAATCTCATGTGGTGTCATTGAAACCAGAATAATCTTTCCTCCTTTGTATTTAAACAAAAGTCGGTTTTTGAGACCGTCATGGATCGCTCTACGATCGTACTGCCATGGTCTCCCAAAAAGGATGTGACATGTTTCCATTGGTAGGACATCACACATAATCTTGTTCTCGTACTTGCCAATGGTTATAGGAACCATCACCTTGATGTTCACTCTTAATTTGCAATCGTCATCGAGCCATGGGTGCTTCTTCACTTTCAATCAAAGCTTCTTGACCATATATTCACTTGCCACATTGGTGCAACTCCTTTTATCGATTATTAGGCCGCACATCTTGCCTTGTATATGGCACCTTGTGTAGAACAGATTCGTTCGCCTCGCCCTGTCATATGAACGAAGGTCCAACCCTATTCGTTCGCCTCGGCAAGATTCGCCTTGGCCAGTTCACTTCATGCAAGGCATGACTGTGCTGAGGCAAGATCAATGCCATTTCTAAGACCGAGCCAAGGCCGAACTGATGCCATGTCATGATTACGCCGACCCGGTTCATCTTGACAAAGTAACATGGGTCGAGCCCAGCATCTCATGGGCCGGGTCGAAGTAGGGCTGATGGGCTGAGACGAAGTTCACCATTCAAGTCTAATGGGCCAAACCCGGAACCTGTCAAATGACCTAAGTTACTTGCTGCCCTAGAAAATGTTCTAAGGCGTTGGCCGCACAAAGGAAAATGAAATATTCCAGATTTTGTATGAGATCCTCGTATGGGAAACTTGTATAAATAGTGAGCATAATTATTCGTAGACGAGACACGGTTTTGACCGGATAAACACTTAGCAATATCTCTTGCAAGAAAAGCTTTCAAAGAGCAATAATAAAAACCATCTTTGGATCTTTGTTCATGTGTTTCCTTCATTGAAATCTTATGTTCCCTTTAAAGTCTCAACAAGAATTTGGTTGTGCGAGTTTCGACTCCCACAATTTGGCGCCGTCTATGGGGATTGATATGCTCAAATTAATACCCTAAAAGTACTAAAGCAGTAGTTGTAGTAAAGTAGGGGTCGAACACAAGGACTCACAGAAACACTCAATAGATTATATAGAAGAGAATTAAGCTAAACCAATAGATGTAATTGAAAGCAAAACGTAAATTAAAAGAGTTGTAATTCGATGGAGGAAAATATAGGCCCATGGTATTTCTCAGGAAATCAATGAATGCAGACAAGCTAACTAACAGGATTCAGATTTAGCGCGGTTCTTGAACTCAAATCACTAAAGTATAGCTAACCAACTCTCGTTGCGAAAGCTATCTAAATCTAAACTTCAGAATCCCAAATCTCTTTGCAAATTCCTAAGAATAAATCAGCTTTAATATCGAGTTTGATATGTTCACAAATCAATTAAACCAAATCTCTTTGCGAATAATCAATTTGCTCACCCTAGGTTCTATCAGGTAATTAATCGCAATGTCGTGCCTAATCAATTATCTTAAGATCTAAGTTCCAGATTCGTCAACCTAGAATTAGCTTTGAGATCAACCTATGGTGAAAAACTAATTTAGATGATGAATCCTAAACAGATAATCAATCTAGCATTCAGAGAAAACCCTTATGAGAACCCTGAACCTAAAGTGGATCTACTCAGACATGGAGATTGAAAACAACATGATTGAATATATCATCAAACAAATCAATAGAAACAGGAGTTCGGAGTCGTCTCTCCCTTCAAAAAGCTCTCTCACAAAACCAAAGTAAAATAAAGCGTAGCCATTAAAGTGGCTGTAAAATCCTATTAAATAACCTAAATCACGTTTCGGGGCTTCTTGTAAATTATAAAGACTTCTGGGCACTTTTGTAATTCTTCAACTCTTGGAAAACTCGCGGGTCGTGTTTGCTGCAATGGGTATCGACCGATACTAGCCAGTATCGATCGATACCAAGGCTTCAAATCAGGTTCTCAGCAACACAAACTTCTGCTTTGCTCCAAAATGCTCCAGAAAGCTCCAATATCTCCAATTATGCTCCAAACGTGCTAAAACCTGTAAAATACTCTAAAACACTACAAAATAGTAGAAAGACTCTATAAAACGGACTTATATCATGGCTTAATCAGGGTAAAAACCATGATATATCAACTCCCCCAGACTTAGCCTTTGCTTGCCCTCAAGCAAATAGAAGACTAAACCACAGAAAGAGGTTTGAAAACATAGAGACTCATTTGTTCATGAAACGTTGCAATGACCCTTTTTCTTAGTGCTCCACATATCACCTAACCTGTTCCAGATCTAACCACCATGTACTTCTCCGTAGATATTCGCAGCTTCCCAGACTACACACATTATCTCGCAGCATCGTTCAATCAAGCCATCCTCGCCAGTTTCATCGCTGTGATTAATACCAAGAACCTTCTAGATTCTTTCCCATACAATATCATGACAAGGAAATACCCTTTTTCACATTTTTTGGTATTATTTCTCTCCCCCAAACTTATTCCTTATTATGTTTCTTGCATTTACATATTAATGTTCGAGACGCGAGTATTGATGGTGTTAGCGAATCCCTGGTTCTTCCCTCAAAAGTAATCAAAGGTGTAGGCGAATAATGGTATCACATGAAATTTTCCTAACCTCGCTTTCACCATTGTGTGATCATCTTCTCTGAAGTAGAATAATGAGATCGTTGGAAATTTTCCTAACCCTCTACTCAGAAAAAAAATCATTTCATCTTTTAATGCATCTTATCAACTTGTAACATGGAGAGAAATACCATTATTTTAAATACGTGGGTTCCTTTGTCAGATACGAATGATGAATCAAGCTCTATGGACATCAATCACCTCGATGAAGTGCAAAAATTTGGCTCAGACTTTAAAGAACTTTGTTGGAAACATGAGTGTCTTCTAGTTAACTGGTCAGCCTTTGGATTTTTCATTAGTCTATCTAAAACTGATTCTGTAACAATGGTCACTTAAAAAGAAGGTCATATCAATAGATTCAAGAAAAAGATCACAGTCTCAAACAAAGTTTTGACTCAATAAAACAACGAATTACTCAAAAACGACTGACTCTAAGAAAAACAAAAACAAAGTCAGCGACTACCTCCCCCAGACTTGAACAATATTGTCCCCAGTGTTATCTAGCCTAGAGTCGGTGAAAGAAAACAAAAGAACCAAGTGGATTGTGAAAAATTAAGAAGTTACCGTGCTGGAACATCGTGTATCGACAGACACACAACCTGGTATCGATCGATACCAGGCTTAAGTCGACATGATGAACAGTTCACTCGCGTAGGGTGTCGACCGGTACAGACTGGTATCGATCGACACCAGTCGTATTTCGACACACTGATTTCAAATCAGCGGCATCGAGTTGCTTAACCCAGGGAAAGCGATCCAAAATGATAAAAGTTAGCACTGTTAGGAACACTCAAAAACATGTTAATAGCAACAAGATAGCCAAGCATAAATCCATGAGTTCAAATGCAAAAACAAAGCTGACATAGGTTCAAACGAAACGAGAAATAAAAAGAAAACCAAACGTGAAGATAGAAGAGGACTAATCCTCTGTCGCCTCAGAGTCACCATCAGAATCGGGATCATCGGCAGGAGAACGGTCAACAGGCTGAGGCGAATGATATATCATGGTTTTTACCCTATTTAAGCCATGATATAAGTCCTTTTTATAGAGTCTTTCTAGTGTTTTGTAGTCTTTTAGAGTCTTTTACAGGTTATAACACGTTTGGAGCATTATTGGAATTATTGGAGCTTTCTGGAAAAGTTTGGAGCAAAAGCTGAAGTCGTGTTGCTGAGTACCTGATTTCACGACAAGCATCGATCGATACCCCCTGGTATCGATCGATACTCTTCGAGGCTGACACGACATGCACTTTAATGAAGAGTTGAAGAATTGCAACTTGATCCAGAAGTCTTTAATAATTACAAGAAGACCCAATTCGTGTTTTAGGTTATTTATAGGATTTTTACAGCCACTTGTAGGCTACGCTTTTATTTTGTATTGCTTTGATTACTTTGGTTTTAGAGAGACAAGTCTGAATCTCCCTTCGTCCGAGATCAGATCTCTAAACCCTTCTTTTTATTCTATTGATGATTTATTCAGTTATGTTGATTGTTTCATTCTCCATGTCTGAGTAGATCCACTTTAGGTTTAGGGTTTTCTCATAAAGGATTTCTTTGAATGCTAGGTTGATTATCTGTTTAGGATTCACTATCTGAATTAGTTCTTCGCCTTAGGTTGTTCTCAAAGCTAATTCTAGGTTGACGAATCTGGAACTTAGATCTTAGGATAATTGATTAGGCACAAGAGTGCGATTAATTACCTGATAGAACCTTAGGTGAGCAAATTGATTTTTCGCAAAGAGATTTGGTTTAATTGATTTGTGAACATATCAAACCTGATTTTAAAGCTGATTTAGACTTTAGGATTCGCAAAGAGATTTGGAATTCCTAGGATTTAGATTTAGATAGTTTTCGCAACGAGAGTTGGTTAGCTATATTTTAGTGATTTGAGTTCAAAAACCGTGCTTAATCTGAATCTTGTATGTTAATTTAGCTGCATTCATTGATTTCCTGAGAAATACCCTGGGCCTATATTCTCTCCATTGATTTACAAACTCTTTTAATTTATGCACTGCTTTCAATACCATTGATCACTTAGCGTAATTCAACATCTAGAATCTATTGTGTGTTTCCTTGAGTCTTTGTGGATTCGATCCCTAGCTATACTACGACTAATGCTTTAGTATTGTTAGGGTATTAATTTGATCATATCAAATTTGGCGCCGTTGCCAGGGACTCAATTCGCCATTAGATTTTAGATGTAGAGTTTCGACTAAGTTCGTCGGTATCGATCGATACACTCCAGTATCGGTCGATACTAGGGCGATTTATTTGTTGATATCGATCGATACCATCCAGTATCGATCGATACTCAACGTGTTTTTGTTACTAACGTGTTTTACCTAGTGTGTTTCAGGTGTGAATTTGGAACGTGCAAACAAGAAGGCAAAGCAAACATCAGAGATGAACAACCCTGTGATATTAAGATCTGATGCAGCTGGAGTTCTGAGAGACCAAGAGGGTCAAGTGTGTAATGAGAGAGGACAGCGACTTGATGAAGCTGGGAACGTCATACCACCTGCTCCTGTTGTCGCCAGGAACGCGAGGAATGATGTGGTTAATCGTGGAAGGACGATTGGTGAGTACAACAGGCCTGACCAGTTTTTCGCCAATCGGTCAGCGATTCGTCCTCCTGCGTTTGAGAGGAATGACTTTGAGCTGAAGCCTGCTTACTTCACTCTTGTGGGACAGCATCTCTTTCATGGTCTTCCCAATGAGCATCCTATGGATCATATCGAGAAGTTTGAGGACTTGGTCACTAGCATCAAGAGTAATGGAGTGTCCTACGACTATCTTTTCTGCAAACTCTTCCCTTACTCTCTAGGTGGAGATGCAACTTACTGGCTGAGGCAGTTATCTCCTGGATCACTGACTACCTGGGAAGAGATTAAGAGCACCTTCTTGAACAATTTTTTCGATGATGCGAGATCCGAGGAGCTCAGGAACAAGATCTCTAAATTCTCTCAGGGAGGAACTGAGGGACTTAAGGTGGCTTGGGAACGATTCAGATCTTATCAGAGGGATTGTCCGCATCATGGGTTCAATATGGTTCAGTTGCTGAATTTCTTCTTCAGAGGGATTGACTGTAGGTACCAGATGGCATTGGACTCTGCTAGCAATGGAAATTTCTTTACCAGATATCCTGACGATGCTTATCAGTTGATAGAGAACTTTGCATCTAGCCATAGCGCAAAGAATGCAGACTTTGAGAGAAGGAAGCAGGCTGGGAGCATGGATGGGTTGAAGATTGCTGAGGTACATGCGAAGCTGGAATCAGTGCATAATTTGTTGATGGGTAGGCAGAAGAAGACTGTTCGTTTTGCTGAAGGAAATGCAGTGGAGCATGTTAACTACGTTGGTGGAGCTGGATCTCAAGATCAAAGGTATCAATACCCACCCACACCACACAGAACTTCTGAAAACAGGATAGAATCCATGCTTGAACAGTTTCTTCACGGACAGCAGCAGATGACAGCAACTTTCAACCGGAGGTTGGATACCTTGTACACTGATCTGAATAGCAAAATCGAGGCTCTCAGTGTTCGTCAAACGATTTTGGATACACAGTTAGCCCAGACTGCCAAGATTTTGACCGATTTTCCCAATAATTGCGATGAAGATTCGGAAATCACCAAGGTATCGACCGACACAACCGAGTATCGATCGATACCTGTCCAAATCCTTTCTCGAGACGTGTCAGAATCCTGAGCATCGATCGATACCATACCTTGTATCGATCGATACCCCTCACAGATTGAGCCAGAATTGATGAAACCACCTGAGTTGATTGAAGAAAAGGGCTACAAGCCCAAAGTGCAATATCCTCGACCACTGACGCAGCTGACTAAAAGGGAAGACCCATGAATCTTCTCAGTTCCAAGCTCTATCTCTGGAGCTAAATTCAAATAGTCTCTCGTCGACTCAGGGGCTAGCGTTAATGTCATGTCAAGGGCAATTGCAGAGAGATTGGGAGCTGATATTTGATCTCCCAAGACATCTATCACATTTGCGAACTCTTCGACCTCAACTCCATATGGTGCAATCACTGATTTACTTGTCACAGTAGGAGGTTGTCTGGTCCCTACTGATTTTCAAGTAGTTGAGATGAGTGCAAAATCTATTACGCAGCTGATTCTTGGACGGCCGTTTATGGCCACGGTTGGAGCGAATATGGATACACCAAGCAAGAGAATCGCGTTCTCATACATTGACAAGGAGGTGTACTACAAAGCCATCCCTATTAGAAGAACTCCTACACATATCTCTTGCATCACCATTGTCACAGGAGAGACGTTGGTAACTAGAAGAACCTCCTGACGAGCCAACTTTCACAGACGTTCTAGATAGTCCTTCTGACCTCACCAAGAGAGACATCGAAACAGTGAAAGCAAAGGAGAGGGGGAAGAGCAAAGAAGTAAAGGATGCTCCCTCTGTGATTTTAACCCCTCAGAAGTGCGATGGAGATTCAATTCAATATAAGGTGAAGTGCAAGGGAACTTCGAAACCATTCTCCAAAGCAAGAGTTCTTCTCACTTCGGAGCTGAAAGAAAATGGACAGGAATTTGTGGAAAACATGATGCGCAGAACTTTGACGCTGGCGATGTCAGATTGTGGAGCTTGTTTCGGCACCAGTTCTCATTTTTCTCCTGACTGATCGTCCGTACAGTCAAGCTTGTGACGTAAAACAAGCGCTTGGTGGGAGGCAACCCACTGGCGAGTCTGTACATAACTCTTTTATTTTTGTTTTTATTTTTGTCTTGTGTCTTGTGTCTAAACGTGAAACAGATTTGACGAGGAGTATCGATCGACACCACTCAATGTCGATCGATACCAAGTGTAGTGAGAAAGGAGCATAATTTTTCATAAGTGTCGACCAAAAATGACAAGTGTCGATCGATACCTCTGGGTATCGATCGATCCTCCACGGGAAGGTAAGTTCTCTCTTAAAACCCTCGGGTTTCTTTTTCTCCTCCTTCTTCTCCATCGTACGATACCGCCGACCCCTTCTCCTCTCAAATCGCATTTTCTCGTTTCTTCACCGATTTTGGTGATTCAAGTGCCTAGATTCATTAGATTTTCACTCTCTATCTCCCTCTAGCATTTGTTTCTCAGATCAGCAAAGGTATGTACTCGAAATCCCCCCTTTTCCATCCGATTTTTAGGTTTAAAATTGTGTGATTCCACTCTTTAGCAGTTGTTTTTCTTGACAATGGTCATTTGCTGAGATGCTCTAAACTAGTTTCGCACCTTGCCTTATATTCAATTGCCCTTAATTTCATGAATTGGATGATTTGGATTGTGGATATGCGATGAAACTGGAATTGGCCCAGGGTGTCGATCGATACCCCCTGGTATCGATCGACACCATGCGAGTTTGACGATAAGAATTTTATGTGATTGCTGAGAGGTGTTGGATTTATGCTGTGTCCTTATGTCTTTGTTTGCAGATGACATCTAAGTCCAAGAGAGCCAGGACTACAAGCGCATCGAGCTCTAACCCGTCTACTAGGAAAATTCCTGCAGCCCCACGCAGAAGTCCTTGGCCTAAGCTGAACGAGAAGGCCAGGATCCCCTGCCACCGCGATTGGGATGGACAGGAGAAGGCGTATGCCTTAAGTGATGACACCGCCTTTAGACCCATTTCTGAGGAGTGGGACGATTTCGACACGCTGTTCTACAACGCGTGGTTGGGTGTTGCCATCGAGCCCACCAGGTTTGTGGATGGAGTTTCCCTGCATCAGCTGGGTCTCGACTCGGATCTGGCTTGTCTGCTTGAGCGGATTGGTTTCGGTCACATGGCTACACAGCAGGCACCTCCCCCAGACTTGGTTCGTCAGTTCATGGCGACCGCTCGCATTAGCTATTCAGACGAGGTTCTGCGAGATGCACAGGGTGGCACCCTATCTTTCATGGCTCGCGAAGTGAGGTACATGATTTTATTCCCTGACCTCTGTGATCTCTATGGTTTTCGTAGGGATCGCAGGAGGATTGCTCTTCCAACTGCCCATCCTGACATACGTGGATTTTGGGCATGGTTTGGGAATGGTGTCTACGATTCTAAGACGTCCACTCAGATGGACATTCGACATCCGGTTCTGCGATGCTTTGTTAGGATCCTGAGCACTACTCTCATGTGCAAGATGGAACGTAACAAGATGAGAGTGTCTGAGCTTCTGCTGTTGTTTCTGGCTGTCAGGAACATCATCACTGAGCAGGATTTTGAGTGGCCTGAGTTGGACGATGTTAACCTTGGGGCTGTATTTGCACATCATCTGGTCTCTCTGAAGACCAAACCATTCACAGGGACGAGCACGAAGAAGGAGTCAGTTGGTAGTCTTCTGACACCTATCTTCCAGCACCTCGGGATCAGTACTACGAGTTGCTCGATAGTCACTGCGCGTCGGTACATGGATGAAGCTCATATGAGGAACCTTAAGTGCTTGAAACCCGGAAGGAAGTGGATCATTAACAGATCCGATGGGAGCTTTCTGGTGCAGCTACCTGCTAGGGATCTGACAGACGTATCTGAGGATCCTACTCTGCTTCGTTTCGAGCCTCCTGCAGACCTCCTGACTTCGATCTCTACGACTCGACGACAGGTTCGTCCTCCTGCTGATATCCCATCTACTTCACATCAGAGAGGACGTACACATGCTGCACCGTGTCCACCCATTCCTGAGCCACAATGGTCTGAGGACACATATTTCCCGATGGAACCCGCTGCTTTCCAGAGATTTATGATAGCAAGCATGAAGAGCATCTGGGCTGCTGTTCGCTGCCGTTGCACGACTACCACGGATGCTGATCCATCGTCCCAGCCTGGACCTTCACATACACCTGCTGCAGACCATGAGAGCGATTCCGAAGAGACGCATGATTAGTCTTATCTGATCTTCACGTTTGTATTTTTCTTTCTTTTTCTTTTTCTTTCATTTTTCTTTTCTGTTGAACTTATGTCAGGGTTTGTTTTTGCACTTGAACTTCTTTGGATTTATGTTCGATCTATCATATTGCTTTTAACATGTTTTTGAGTGTTCCTAACAGTGCTAACTTCTAACACAATGGAACGCTTTTCCTGGTTAAGCAACTCGTCACCCTTGATTTTTAATCATTGAGTCGACATACAGTTGGTATCGATCGATACTGCCTAGTATCGATCGATACCCTGTACAGGTACTGTTCCTAATTTTTATAATCCACTCAGTTCATTTGTTTTCGTTCACCAACTTTAGGCCAGATAACACTGGGGACTGTGTTGTTCAAGTCTGGGGGAGGTGTCTGCTGACAATGTTTTTGTTTTTCTTAGAGTCAGTTGTTTTTATTGAGTCAAATTTGTTTTATTGAGTCAAAACTTGTTGGAGATAATGATCCTATGCTTGAAACTATTGATTTGATTTTGTTTTTGAGTGCACAGTGTTACAGGACCAGTTCTAGATCGACTAATGAAAAATCCAAAGATTGACCAGTTGACTAGAAAACATCCATGTCCCCAGCAGAGTTCTTCTAAAGCCTGAGCCAAATTTTTCCACTTCTTCAATGTGGTTAGTGTTTTTAGAGCTTGATTCATCATTCATATCTGATAAAGGAACCCATGTGTTTAGAGTTATGGTATCTCTCTCCCCTGTTATAAGTTGATAAATAAGAGCATAAAAGATTGAAATGATTTTCTTCTGAGTAGAGGGTTAGGAAAATTTCCAGCGATCCCATTATTCTACTTAAGAGGGAATGATCACACAAAGGATTGGAAGCGAGGCTAGGATTTTCCTATGATGCCATTATTCGCCTACATCCTTTGATACATTGAGAGGGAAGAACCGGGGATTTGGTGGCAAACACCATCAATACTCGCGTCTCATACCTTAATGTGTATATGCAAAGCTGAAAATAAAAAAAGGAACATAATAAGAAATAAGCCTGGGAGAGAGAAAGTGATACAAAAATTGTGAAAAAGGGTGGTTCCTTGTCATGATATTGTCTGGTAAAGAATCTAGAAGGTTCTTGAACATTAACTGCAGCGATGAAACTGGCGAGGATGGCTTTACTTGAACAATGCTGTGGGATAATGTGTGGAGTCTGGGAAAGTTGCGAATGTCTACGGAGAAGTACATGGTGGTTAGATCAAAAGCTGGTTAGGTAACATTTGGGTACTTGGGAAGAGGGTCATTTCGATGTTTCATGAACATGTATCGATCGATACTCTTCGAGGCTGACACGACATGCACTTTAATGAATAGTTGAAGAATTGCAACTCGGTCCAGAAGTCTTTAATAATTACAAGAAGACCCAATTCGTGTTTTAGGTTATTTATAGGATTTTTACAGCCACTTGTAGGCTATGCTTTTATTTTGTATTGCTTTGATTACTTTGGTTTTAGAGAGACAAGTCTGAATCTCCCTTCGTCCGAGATCAGATCTCTAAACCCTTCTTTTTATTCTATTGATGTTTTATTCAGTTATGTTGATTGTTTCATTCTCCATGTCTGAGTAGATCCACTTTAGGTTTAGGGTTTTCTCATAAAGGATTTCTTTGAATGCTAGGTTGATTATCTGTTTAGGATTCACTATCTGAATTAGTTCTTCGCCTTAGGTTGTTCTCAAAGCTAATTCTAGGTTGACGAATCTGGAACTTAGATCTTAGGATAATTGATTAGGCACGAGAGTGCGATTAATTACCTGATAGAACCTTAGGTGAGCAAATTGATTATTCGCAAAGAGATTTGGTTTAATTGATTTGTGAACATATCAAACCTGATTTTAAAGCTGATTTAGACTTTATGATTCGCAAAGAGATTTGGAATTCCTAGGATTTAGATTTAGATAGTTTTCGCAACGAGAGTTGGTTAGCTATATTTTAGTGATTTGAGTTCAAAAACCATGCTTAATCTGAATATTGTATGTTAATTTAGCTGCATTCATTGATTTCCTGAGAAATACCCTAGGCCTATATTCTCTCCATTGATTTACAAACTCTTTTAATTTCTGCACTGCTTTCAATACCATTGATCACTTAGCGTAATTCAACATCTAGAATCTATTGTGTGTTTCCTTGAGTCTTTGTGGATTCGATCCCTAGCTATACTACAACTACTGCTTTAGTACTTTTAGGGTATTATTTTGAGCATATCAGCGAAGGAGCAGCGTCTGTGTCAGTCATGCAGCGGCAGCGAGAAATAGCAGCCCAGATGCTCCGCATTCTATAAATCATCACATTCTGAAAGGCAGCTGGCTCCATCGGAAGTTTCGAAGGAGATGGAAATGATGGTGCATGGATAGAAGAAGTCGCTGCTCGCGATCGCTGGGCTCGTCCTCCCTGGCTTGAAGTAGATGGAATGTCAGTCGCAGCAGGTGAGGGCGCAAGAGCACGTCGTCTAGTCCGAGGTGCTCGAATCAACAGGTGCGGAGGAGGCTTGAAACGAAGCTGAGCAGGATCCTGAAGAATGTCTGTCAGCTCGTCGTTAGGGAGCTGCACCAGAAAATCCCCGGCAGATGTAGTGAAAAACCAACGCCTCTCGGGCTTCAACCACTTAAGAACCTGCAGCTCGTAGTACTGATCCCGAGTTGCTGGAAGATAGGAGTGAGGAGACTAGCAACTGTCTCTGTCTTCGTGCTCGTGCCTGTGAATGGTTTGGTCTTCAAAGAAACCAAATGATGCGGAAATACAGTGCCAAGGTTGACCTCTGTAAGCTCAGGCCATGCGAAATCCTCCTCATGAAGAATGTCTCTGATAGCCAGACACAGGAGTAGAAGCACGGTCACCCTCATCTTGTTCGGTTCCATCTTGCACAGGAGAGTGGTGCTCAAAATCCTAACCAAACAGCGCAGGACCGGGTGACGTATATCCATCTGAGTGGACTTCTTAGAGTAATAGGCACCATTCCCGAAATGCTCCCAAAATGTCTGCATGTCGGGATGCTGCGTGGGAAGAGCCACTGTCCTGCAATCCCGCGGAAAACCGTAGATGTCACAGAGATCAGGGAGTGGTAACCTGTACCTCACTCCACAGGCCATGAAAGTCAAAGTGCCCTCTTTTGCATCCCGGAGAACCTCGTCCTGGTAGTAAACACGAGCTATCGCCATGAACTGACGAACCAAGTCCGGGTAAAGATCGTACTGCTGAGTGGCCATTCGGCCAAGACCAATCTTCTCAAGCAGACGGGCCAACTCTGTGTCAAGGCCCAAGCGACGCATGGAGACTCCGTCAACAAACCGAGTAGGCTCTATAACCACTCTCAACCACGCGTTATAATGCAGCGTGTCATAATCATCCCACTCCTCCAAGATGTGTCTGTAAATGCAATCGTTACTCAGCACAGTCTCCTTCTTCGTCTCGTTCCAATCTCGATGACAAGGGATCCTAGCCTTCTCGTTCAGCTTAGGCCAAGGACCTCTGCGTGGGGCAACAGGGACATCAGGAAACAGGTGGATCAGAGCTCGATGCGTTTGAAGTTCGTGCTCTCTTTGACCTAGATGTCATCTGCAAACAAAGACAGAAAGACACAGCATAAATCCAACACCTCTCTGCAATCACATCAAATTCCTATTATCAGACACGCTTGGTGTCGATCAATACTGGTGGGTATCGATCGACACCCTAGGCTAATTCTTGTTCATCGAATGTCCAAAATCCAAATTATCCAACAGTCGAAACTAAAGGCAATTGAATGTTAGGCAAGCTGTGAAACTACTCTAGAGCATCTCAGCAAATGACCATTGTCAAGAAAAACAAGTGCTAAAGAGTAAAATCTCACAAACCTCAACCCTTAAAATCGGACACAAAATGTGGAATTGCGTACACATACCTTTGCTGATTGAAGAAACAAATGCTAGAAAGAGATAGAGGATGAAAATCCAATGAATCTAGGAACTTGAATCACCAAAATTGGTGAAGAAACGAGAGAGATGCGATTTGAGGAGAAGGAAAAGGCGGTATCGATCGATGGAGAAGAAAGAGGAGAAAGAGAAACTAAGGGTTTTAAAAGAAAACTTACCTGCCCGCACGGTGTCGATCGATACTGAAGGGTATCGATCGACACTTGGTGGCCAATTCATTTTCTTTCTCCACAACATGTGGTGTCGATCGACACGGACTGGTGTCGGTCGACACTCTTCCTCGAAATCTGCTTCACGTTGAGACACAAGACACAAAACCAAAAATAAAAACAAAAACAAAAATAAAAGAGTTATGTACAGACTCACCAGTGGGTTGCCTCCCACCAAACGCTTGTTTTACGTCACGAGCTTGACTTTACGGACGATCAGTCAGGAGAAAAATGAGAACTTGCGCCGAAACAAGCTCCACAATTTGACATCGCCAGCGTCAGAGTTCTGCTCATCATGCTCTCCACAAACTCTTGTCCTTTCTCTTTCAGCTCCGAAGTGAGAATAACTCTAGCTTTAGAGAATGGTTTTGAAGTTCCTTTGCACTTCACCTTGTACTCAATCGAGTCTCCATCACACTTCTGAGGGATCAAAGTGACATGGGGATTCTCGACTCTTTTGCTCTTCGCTTTCTTCTTTGTTGCCTTAGCTGTTTTGACGTCTTTCTTGGTGATGACAGAAGGACTATCTAAAACGTCTGTGACAGTTGGCTCGTCAGGAGGCTCTTCCAAAAGATCAATTACAAGAGATATGTGTGGGAGTTCCTCTAGGGATGGCTTTGTAGTACACCTCCTTGTCAATGTATGAGAACGAGATTTTCTTGCTGGGTGTGTCCATAATGGCACTAACCGTAGCCATGAACGGTCTTCCAAGAATCAACTGCGTACGAGATTGTGCGCTCATCTCCACAACCTGAAAATCAGTAGGAACCATGCAATCTCCTACGTTAACCAGCAAATCAGGGATTGTTCCATATGGAAGTGAGGTGGAACTGTTCGCGTATGTAATAGATGACTTGGGAGATCGAATATCAGCTCCCAATCTTTCTGCAATCGCCCTTGACATGACGTTGACGCTAGCCCATGAGTCAACGAGAGACTCTTTGAATTCAACTCCAGAGATAGAACATGGAACTGAAAATATTCATGGGTCTTCCTTCTTGGTCAGCTGCTTCAGTGGAGGTGGTGTACTCCTGCCCTTGGCAAAAATTGCCTTAATCTCTTCCTCATTTTCTCTGCAATCTCGGAAGTAAGTCAACAGGGGGCGGTACTCTAGAGCTTCTTCAAAAGTCAGTGTGAGGGGAATCCTCCGTACCATCTTCTCAAAGCCACGCAGCTGCTTTGGAGAAATAGGATCTCTGAGGTGTCTAGGCGGTCTAGGATATGGCACCTTAGGTTTGTAAACCCTTTCCTCAATCATCTCCGGTTGTGTCGCAATTTCCGGCTCAGTCTGCGAGGGGTATCGATCGATATCAGGTAGGGTATCGATCGATACTCGGGGGTCTGACACATCTCAAGAAAGGATTTGGACTGGTGTCGATCGATACTTAGTGGTGTCGATCGATGCTTTCGCTCTTGAATCGTCCCTGGCAGAACTGTGGACGTGTGTCGAAATCTCATCGTCATCCTTGGCAAGATTGACGAAAATCTCTGCTATTTGAGTTTCCAGCATCGTCTGATGAGTACTGAGAGACTCGATTTTCCCATTCAGATATGTGTACATAGTGTCCATCTTCCCATTGAGGGCCACTGTCATCTTCTGCTGTCCCTGAAGAATATGTTCAAGCATGGATTCCATCCTGCTCTCAGAAGTGTTGGGTGGTGTGGGTGGGCATTGATACCTTTGATCTTGAGATCCAACTCCACTAACGTAGTGAACATATTCTACTTCATCCTTTTCAGCGAGACGAACAGCCTTCTGCTGCTTACTCATCAGCAAATTATGCATTGAATCTAACTTAGCATTCACCTCAGCAATCTGACTGCAATCCAAGTTACCAGCTTGCTTCTTGCGCTTCATGTCTGCATTCTTGGTACTATTGCTAGAGACCAAGTTCTCAATAAGCACATAGGCATCGTCGGGATACCTGGTATTGAAATTCCCATTACTTGCAGCATCTAAGGACATCTGATACCTCCAATCGACTCCTCTGTAAAAAGTACCCAGCAGCTGAACCTGAGTGAAACCATGGTGCGGGCAATCTCTCTGATATGACATGAAACGAATCTAAGCAGCCTTGACTGCTTTTGTTGGTCCTTGAGAAAACTAAGAGATCTTGTTCCTGAGCTCCTCAGATCTCGCATCATCGAAAAAGTTGTTCAGAAAGGCTTTCTTCGTCTCTTCCCAGGTATTCAGCGACCCAGTAGGTAACTGCTTCAGCCAGTAAGTTGCATCTCCACCAAGAGAGTATGGGAAGAACTTGCAGAAGAGGTAATCATAGGACACTTGATAAGTAGGACTTTTGCAAGTCCCGGATCAATACCTCATTGTAGTATTTGAGGATCGAACCGAAGAGGCTAAGGTTGAAACACTAAGAATGCATGAATCTTCCTAAGCTAGAGCGATGTTTTTGGGTTTTTATAGTTTATAAGAAAAAGGGAAACTAATGCAAGAAGGGAAAACAAAGATATAAGCGTTGGATCATGGACTAAGCTATCAAGGAGATGGACAACAATCAAACAACGAATCATTCGGAAGCATTAAACTCTATCCTAGAACATGGGATTCATAATTATGACTAATCCACCGTCGTGGCACTAATCACTTTTGTTAATCACCAAATCAAGAGCAAACTCTCGTTTGTGATAAGATGATTAACAAGCATTGAAATCCAATCCCAATTAGTTCACTAATCACCCTAGACATCAACCATCGTTGGCTAGGCAAGAAAAGCTCACAAAAGGTTCTTGTTCAAGCATTTCATCGAACACCTATCGGGCGTGAAATGCTTAAGCTCTAGTTTTGATCTCTCGATCCAAAGCTAGCATTAAGAACCAACCTAAGTGAAGGACCTAACAAGGATCAACCTAAATCATCATCTAATAATCATCAAGACAACTAACTAATGATGCTAACACACTCAATCAATGCTAATCCTTAGGTTATGATCACTAATCTTGACTAATTCTCTTTCAAGCAACTAATCACTATGCTAATCACTCAATCCATTAGCAAACTCTCATTTGTGGATCAATGATTAGCAAGCATTAAGAATATGAACTAGATCAACCAAAATACACCCTAGACAACTAATCTCTTAGGCTAGGAACATAAATCTCTTGAATAATTTGGTCTTGGCATTTCATCAAACACTTGGTGTTCATGAAATGCCTTATGATCTAGACCTACTCTTTCAAGCTAGATCTAGCATTGGGATCACTAGACAAGAAAGGAATGCAAGGATTAAGAACATGAGCATCAATAATCAATCATCAAGCCATCAAAATCAACCTAAATCTAAGATCCAACAAAAAGGGCCTAAGGCCTAAATATGAAGAACAATAAAGAAGAACAAATAAAGATAAAGAAGATGCATTAATTATAAAGATAGAGGTGAAGAATCCTTCTCATAGAGTGGCATTTGTATGAAGAACAAGGGAAATCCCTCTCAAAATCATAAAAGAGTTTGGGGATAAACCCCACTCTAGGGAAAAGAAAGCTTAGCCCTTCCAAATTAGGTTTTGGGCTTATAAATGAAAACTGGGCGAACCGGGTCGACCCGGGACAAACCGGGTACCGACCCGGTTTAAGTGAATAAAAAGATCTGGTTTGGGCGTTTCACCGCTGGGTATCGATCGATACCGAGGGGTATCGATCGATACTTCGTGTTTGGCTTTGGTTCTTGGCGGATACCGAGGACACACCTCGGTATCTTTGCTCGGCATTAAGGACTTTTTGCCCCGGGTTCTCCCTGCGCCAGTACCGACCCGTGACACCGAGCAGTGGCATCGATGTCTGGCATATGGAGCTTGGGTATCGATCGATACCGAGGGGTATCGATCGATACTGGCTGTTTGGATACCGAGGACACACCTCGGTATCTTTGCTCCGTGCTAAGGTCATTTTCCCCGGGTCTTCCCTGTGGCTGTACCGAGCTGGAGCACCGAGCAGGAGCATCGGTATTGTCTCCTGAAGCATTTGGTATCGATCGATACCGTGGGGTATCGATCGATACTTGGTGTCTGGCTCTGCTTTTACCTGAAAACGCTCCAAAACATGCAATAACTCACTAGGACCTAATGCAAATGTCCTAAACTCTAAATGAGACCTAAATGCAAGATAAGACCGTGATTATGCATGTAATCTACACAAACTATAAGTGAAATGCATGCTAAAACAATGCAATATATGAGTATATCAATTCCCCCAAACTTAAACCTTTGCTTGTCCTCAAGCAAACAAGAATAAAGAAAGGGAGAAGACTAAAAATGGGAGCTCAAATCCAAAAGTATCAAGAAAAGAATTCAACTCAATGTCCAAGTTACTAGCTCTAAGATGCGATCAAACAAATCTACTCATAAAGAGCTAGCCATATCCTTCCCTATACGAATCAAATTCAAGCCTTAACCTACACAAGCATCAATATCATCAAATCCTTTAACATTCATTATTTGTTTCAAGTGAATCATGCTCATGCAATGCAAACAAACTCATTTGGTTAAGGGTTTTGGTTTTGAGATAAAGATGATCTCAATACATGTGGCGGTTTCCAAACAAGGGATCTCTCTTTTGAAGGAATGAACTTTGGCAAAATGCTAAGGGTGAAGAGCAATAGATGCATACAAGGCTAGACTTTCATCTACCCAATATCCCATCACAAAATCAACCCTAATTCTAAACCCACAAAGAAGCAATCCTAGCTACCCTTCACAAGGCGTTTTTGCCTTCTTACACCACATCTCTTCATCATCCTTCTTCTATTTAAGCACTTAGGGGGTTTCTTCTTCAACCAATGGCTTGGCATCCATTATTTTCCTTGACTTAGCTCTTCTTTTGCTTTCTCTAGTCTCTTTATTTTCCTTCATGTCTAAACTTAGCCATTTTGGCTTCTTTTCTTTCTTTTTTTTTCAAGCTAGAGACTATCTTTTAACACTTAGAGCTAACCCAAATATATTCATGCCAACCATTTCAAACTTATTGCTTCCCCTAATCATTCTCCCAATCCTCTTTCTTTCTTTCCACTTTTCCAATCCCAACACCTTTGTTTCTTTTTCTTTTTCTTGCCCCAAGATCCCAACCTATCTAACTTAGCCTAATCTAGCTCATTGATGTGTGAGCTAGTTCTACATGAAAGCCTTTCCTTGTCGCTCTAGACCCAACACTTTTTGCTAAGTCCATTCAAATATAAGGCCTCACAACGCTCACTAAACATGTAGGCTTGAAAGAAGGTTGAGTTTTAGGTGGGGTAAACCATTCCAAAGGTGGGAATTGGCTACTTGGGCCAACAAGAGTGGTAAAAAGGAATAAGATGACCCAAGTATGTATGCGGAATCCATGAGTTCATTATGCAATGCATGATCACGAAAATTAATGAGTCAAGATTAAGGTTCTCACTTAGATAGGATTGAATTCAAATCGAGACTTGCTTTAGCTAAGACCCTAGTAATGAAACGCAAGGTCAAAATATGGTTCATCCTTGATTTCGGCACGAGATCAAAAGCATCAAGCAACAAGCAACAAGGGCATTGAATCAAGCTCTAAAAATAATACTTCACATGGATAACCTATCATTGCTCCTAATGCTCATGCAAATCTACCTAAAATGCAATGCATCTAGACTCAATGCACACTTATTCTTATGACATGGAACACTTTCAAGTAGATTAGCACACTTTCGTGACATTAATCATTGTATGAATCATCTAAAGTCAGCATCCACCGATCACTTAGACAATCCATAATTTACCACAAGTCCATTTTAGTCAACGATTCATCCTAAAGTCAGCATCCACCGATCACTTAGAATGAAAAGCATGCTTAGAAATCCTTCCTAACATGAGAACAAATGCTTATCTAGTCTAAAAATTTCAAATTTATTGAAAATGCATGATATGCATGAGACTCAAGTATGCAAAGGCAAAATAAGATCACAAAACACAAGATTAGACACCGGTCCCTCCCCCAAACTTAGATCACAACGTCTCGGTGTGAAAGAAGTTCAAGAGAGAGACCAAAAAACGAAAAATAAAAATGCAAAAAGACTAAAAAGGAAAGAAGTACTTACAAATGAGGAGTGAGACTAGGTGAATGGAAATGGAGGAAGAGCCTTGGCCATCACCACCAACAAGCCACGCCACGACCTTGAACCCAAAAGACCCTTATTGGATGCTTGTTTTGTGTCTCAAGCTCGACAATGGATAGGCTCGGGGGAGTCCCCAAGCGGCGCGTTTAACGTCACTAGCTTGACGGTTGCTTCCTCCGTGTCACTCCCTTCATGAAAATCACAAGAGAAGTGAAAAGATTAGCAACAAAAGAAAATAAAAACTCTAGTCTCAAGAAGAATCAAAATCCTAATGATCAACGCTAAGCCTCCCCGGCAACGGCGCCAATTGATAGATAGGACTTTTGCAAGTCCCGGATCAATACCTCGTTGTAGTATTTGAGGATCGAACCGAAGAGGCTAAGGTTGAAACACTAAGAATGCATGAATCTTCCTAAGCTAGAGCAATGTTTTTGTGTTTTTCTATTTATAAACTAAAGGAAACAAATTGCAAGAAGGGAAAACAAAGATATAAGAGTTGAATCACGGACTAAGCTATCAAGGAGATGGGATACGATCAAACAACGAATCAATTGGAAGCATTGAACTCTATCCTAGAACATGGGATTCATAATTATGACTAATCCACCGTCGTGGCACTAATCACTTTGTTAATCACCAAATCAAGAGCAAACTCTCGTTTGTGATAAGATGATTAACAAGCATTGAAATCCAATCCCAATTAGTTCACTAATCACCCTAGACATCAACCATCGTTGGCTAGGCAAGAAAAGCTCACAAAAGGTTCTTGTTCAAGCATTTCATCGAACACCTATCGGGCGTGAAATGCTTAAGCTCTAGTTTTGATCTCTCGATCCAAAGCTAGCATTAAGAACCAACCTAAGTGAAGGACCTAACAAGGATCAACCTAAATCATCATCTAATAATCATCAAGACAACTAACTAATGATGCTAACACACTCAATCAATGCTAATCCTTAGGTTATGATCACTAATCTTGACTAATTCTCTTTCAAGCAACTAATCACTATGCTAATCACTCAATCCATTAGCAAACTCTCATTTGTGGATCAATGATTAGCAAGCATTAAGAATATGAACTAGATCAACCAAAATACACCCTAGACAACTATTCTCATAGGCTAGGAACATAAATCTCTTGAATAATTTGGTCTTGGCATTTCATCAAACACTTGGTGTTCATGAAATGCCTTATGATCTAGACCTACTCTTTCAAGCTAGATCTAGCATTGGGATCACTAGACAAGAAAGGAATGCAAGGATTAAGAACATGAGCATCAATAATCAATCATCAAGCCATCAAAATCAACCTAAATCTAAGATCCAACAAAAAGGGCCTAAGGCCTAAATATGAAGAACAATAAGGAAGAACAAATAAAGATAAAGAAGATGCATTAATTATAAAGATAGAGGTGAAGAATCCTTCTCATAGAGTGGCATTTGTATGAAGAACAAGGGAAATCCCTCTCAAAATCATAAAAGAGTTTGGGGATAAACCCCACTCTAGGGAAAAGAAAGCTTAGCCCTTCCAAATTAGGTTTTGGGCTTATAAATGAAAACTGGGCGAACCGGGTCGACCCGGGACAAACCGGGTACCGACCCGGTTTAAGTGAATAAAAAGATCTGGTTTGGGCGTTTCACCGCTGGGTATCGATCGATACCGAGGGGTATCGATCGATACTTCGTGTTTGGCTTTGGTTCTTGGCGGATACCGAGGACACACCTCGGTATCTTTGCTCGGCATTAAGGACTTTTTGCCCCGGGTTCTCCCTGCGCCAGTACCGACCCGTGACACCGAGCAGTGGCATCGATGTCTGGCATATGGAGCTTGGGTATCGATCGATACCGAGGGGTATCGATCGATACTGGCTGTTTGGATACCGAGGACACACCTCGGTACCGTTGCTCCGTGCTAAGGTCATTTTCCCCCGGGATTCCTCCTGTGGCTGTACCGAGCTGGAGTACCGAGCAGGAGCATCGGTATTGTCTCCTGAAGCATTTGGTATCGATCGATACCGTGGGGTATCGATCGATACTTGGTGTCTGGCTCTGCTTTTACCTGGAAACGCTCCAAAACATGCAATAACTCACTAGGACCTAATGCAAATGTCCTAAACTCTAAATGAGACCTATATGCAAGATAAAACCATGATTATGCATGCAAATGACACAAAACCCTAAATGCAATGCATCCTAAAACATGCAATATATGAGTGTATCAACACTCCATCGCACTTGATGCTTGTAGCCAAATCCTCAAACTTCTTAATGTGATCCATAGGATGTTCATGAGAAAGACCATGAAAAAGATGCTGACCCACAAGAGTGAAGTATGCAGGTTTCAGCTCAAAGTCATCCCTCTTAAAAGCAGGAGGGCGAATCGCTGATCAATTGGCATAGAACTGATCATGCATGTTGTACTCACCAATCGTCCTACCGCGATTAATCACAGCGTTCCCTGCATTCACAGAAATTGCAGGGACAATGATATTTCCAGCTTCATCAAGTCGCTGCCCTCTCTCATTGCACAATCGACCCTCTTGGTCTCTCAAAGCTCCAGCAGGATCCTGAATCAGAATCATTATATTGTTCATCTCTGATGGTTTCTTTGCTTTCATGTTTGCACGTTCCAAATTCACACCTGAAACACACTAGGCAAGGCACATAAGTAACAAAAAACACGTTGAGTATCGACCGACACTGAGTGGTGTCGATCGATATCAACAAAAAAAACGGCGAGTATCGACCGATACCTACGAGCTTAGTCGAAATTCTCAGACTAAAATCTAATGGTGAATTGAGTCCCCGGTAACAGCGCCAAATTTGATATGCTCAAATTAAGACCCTAAAAGTACTAAAACAGTAATTGTAGTAAAGTAGGGGTCGAACACAAGGACTCACAGAAACACATAATAGATTATATAGAAGAGAATTAAGCTAAACCAATAGATGTAATTGAGAGCAAAACGTAAATTAAAAGAGTTGTAATTCGATGGAGGAAAATATAGGCCCATGGTATTTCTCATGAAATCAATGAATGCAAACAAGCTAACTAACAGGATTCAGATTTAGCGCGGTTCTTGAACTCAAATCAATAAAGTATACCTAACCAACTCTCGTTGCGAAAAATATCTAAATCTAAACTTCAGAATCCCAAATATCTTTGCAAATTCCTAAGAATAAATCAGCTTTAATATCGAGTTTGATATGTTCACAAATCAATTAAACCAAATCTCTTTGCGAATAATCAATTTGCTCACCCTAGATTCTATCAGGTAATTAATCGCATTGTCGTGCCTAATCAATTATCCTAAGATCTAAGTTCCAGATTCGTCAACCTAGAACTAGCTTTGAGATCAACCTATGGTGAAGAACTAATTCAGATGGTGAATCCTAAACACATAATCAATCTAGCATTTAGAGAAAACCCTTATGAGAACCCTGAACCTAAAGTGGATCTACTCAGACATGGAGATTGAAAACAACATGATTGAATTGATCATCAAAGAAATCAATAGAAACAGGAGTTCAGAGTTGTCTCTCCCTTCAAAAAGCTCTCTCACAAAACCAAAGTAAAATAAAGCGTAGCCATTAAAGTGGCTGTAAAATCCTATTAAATAACCTAAATCACGTTTTGGGGCTTCTTGTAAATAATAAAGACTTATGGGCACTTTTGCAATTTTTCAACTCTTGGCAAACTCGCGGGTCGTGTCTGCTGCAATGGGTATCGATCGATACTAGCCAGTATCGATCGATACCAAGGCTTCAAATCAGGTTCTCAGCAACACGAATTTCTACTTTGCTCCAAAATGCTCTAGAAAGCTCAAATATCTCCAATTATGCTCCAAACGTGCTAAAACCTGTAAAATACTCTAAAACACTACAAAATAGTAGAAAAATTCTATAAAACGGACATATATCATGGCTTAAACAGGGTAAAAACCATGATATATCAGGGATATAGAAGTTTTCTCACTCTCGGAAATCACAAAGAACGAGATCTGAAGATATGTCCAAAGACGTACCAAGAATCGGAGACAATGCCAACAGCAACGGTGGCAACCCTCATAGAGTCGATCCAAACGGATCTCCCCGGTGATCTCAGAAGAAGCCTCGGCTCCCATAACCCAACTGAAGGACCTGCTCGCCGTGTTGCTAAAACAGACCGAATAGCAAAACAAACTGAGCAAGAATACATCGGAGAAGCTCGAGATGTTGGCGTCAGAGAGCTAAGCCCAAAACCTACACACCGAAGATCTTAGCATGACAGCAAATCACCCATGGGGAACCCCAAAGAGATCCGCTCTCAACCAAACGACCATCAACTTTTCAACGCCTCCAGACACTTCAGCAAATCGTCTCAAAGGAATCTCGCAAAAGTTCGGCCTCAATCCAATAGCCCTCGATTTCTCAACGCCCCCAGGCACCTCGACAAACACCTCATAATTCCTGAGGAAACTACCACCTACGGATTCGTTCGACGAGATGACACCTGCGGCAACAAGACCAACCTTAGCCGAATCACTTCGGACAAACATGGGAGCAAGATTCGATAGGCGAACCCAACATACTGACGACCGATTGAGATTTCACCTAGGCGGAAACAAAACTAGTACCAGCGCAAAAAACTCTCAATCACGCCTCAGGACAAATCATACAAGAAGATCTCACCGCAACTCACACCTTGTCTTTACAACAACGACGAAGATCCCCGCTCGTTTAAAATCAGGATATACTCACCTTGCAAGCTTTTCTTATAAGCTTTGTCATTGGTCGGCTCAAAGATTTGAGATGGACGATTGCTTTTTGGCATCAGCTTGATCTTTGTTTGGGTTGGAAAATGTCCACTCTTCATTTGAATCCACAAACTTCCACCAGGCTCAAAGATCATTATGTATTTCCTCTTGTTTGCTTGCCGCTCATTTCTTAAATGCTTCCACGGGTCATAATCAACTTGGACAGTAAACCTCATTAGCCACAAGTAAAATAACCACGTTTCTAGTGCATGAACTTTCATTTCTTCAACTTGTTTACCATGTGAACTTTCAACAAAAACTCGAAACAAAAGATCATAGGTGCAAAAGGTATACTCATTTGATTCAATAAACAACTTGTTATAGACCAGAATGTCGAAACTTTCAGTGAATGGTCTCGAAACAGAAATAGCCTCTCTAGTTTTATGATATGAAATGAAGTGTGTTATCCTAGAGAGCCTATTAATATCCATAAGCACATAATTTCTATTAGCTTTACACGTTTTATCTTAATCAAACAGAAAACCTCCATGCTTAAAGAACTTTTTATGCTCAAACTCTTCACAAGATGGAAACACATTTTTAAAATTATCATTTGAATCGTAAAGCCTCTTAATGTGTTCAAATTCCAGTAACTTAGCTTTAGGAACAAAAAGAAACGCATACCTTTGAGACATTGCTTTAGACACAACAGTTTCTTTACCTGGCTTGTTTCGAATGTCACAAGGAATTGGCACAATAGTTGCTCCTTGCAAGTATTTCTTGTATGTTTTGTAAATGATATGTACTGGGATTTGAAGTGGTTTGTGCTCTCTAGCATCTTCAAAGTCAGAATGATCACTGTTTTTAAGTTTCATCAGTCCCTCAGCCCTCGTTCCTTCCCCTTGTCAGATTTGGTTTCCCCCGGGTCCGATTTGTGGTTTGTGAACCACCTCATAATCTGTATGACCTAACAGCAAAGTAACACGATCATTAGTCATAAAATATGCACTTGGTTGAGGAAACTTATCTCCCTCAAACGAGATTCGGCCGTTTGGATGCGCCCTCAGTTCAACATTCATTTTCGCGACGATAAGGCCATCGGGTGAGATTTTGAAAGGAAGTATGGGATTCATTCGTCCAAACTGATTTCTGCTTCGACTACTTTCTTCTAGAGGCCCACTTGGTCGAAAAAAAACATTTCCCACGGTGGAATTTTGTTGGTTTAGCTCATCCCTCAGTCGTTCCAAGTAGTTCGCCGTTTTGTCTTCGGGACCAAAGGATCGATCGGTTGGGGGAACGATCGATCGATCGTTTTTGCTTCTATCTGTTTCGAAAGGTTTGGATCCATCGATCGGATGAAACGATTGAACGATCATTTCTTATTGACATGTTTTGAGTTAATTTTCTTCTCCACGGATGGGTGGTAACTCCTTTGGATCATCTCATGTGTCCTTAGAATCCTGCAAAAGAAAAGGTTTCTCACTCGGATATGGCAGCTCCGGTGCAAGGTTAGGTAAACTTGTAGGAGTTTCTTTAGAATCAATCATAAGATCTTTCTTTTCTTTTTGGTGAAGAGGGTTAAGACATTCACTTACAACATGTTTTACTCTTTGCTTTAGAATCAGCTGATCTTGATGAATCTCATGTGGTGTCATTGAAACCAGAATAATCTTTCCTCCTTTGTATTTAAACGAATGTCGGTTTTTGAGACCGTCATGGATCTCTCTACGATCGTACTTCCATGGTCTCCCAAAAAGGATGTGACATGTTTCCATTGGTAGGACATCACACAAAATCTTGTTCTCGTACTTGCCAATGGTTATAGGAATCATCA
>PKML01061442.1:104359-120581 GCA_002933935.1 Eutrema yunnanense
GCGACGATAAGGCCATCGGGTGAGATTTTCAAAGGAAGTATGGGATTCATTCGTCCAAACTGATTTCTGCTTCGACTACTTTCTTCTAGAGGCCCACTTGGTCGAAAAAAAACATTTCCCACGGTGGAATTTTGTTGGTTTAGCTCATCCCTCAGTCGTTCCAAGTAGTTCGCCGTTTTGTCTTCGGGACCAAAGGATCGATCGGTTGGGGGAACGATCGATCGATCGTTTTTGCTTTTATCAGTTTCAAAAGGTTTGGATCCATCGATCGGATGAAATGATTGAACGATCATTTCTTATTGACATGTTTTGAGTTAATTTTCTTCTCCACGGATGGGTGGTAAATCCTTTGGATCATCTCATGTGTCCTTAGAATCCTGCAAAAGAAAAGGTTTCTCACTCGGATATGGCAGCTCCGGTGCAAGGTTAGGTAAACTTGTAGGAGTTTCTTTAGAATCAATCATAAGATCTTTCTTTTCTTTTTGGTGAAGAGGGTTAAGACATTCACTTACAACATGTTTTACTCTTTGCTTTAGAATCAGCTGATCTTGATGAATCTCATGTGGTGTCATTGAAACCAGAATAATCTTTCCTCCTTTGTATTTAAACGAATGTCGGTTTTTGAGACCGTCATGGATCTCTCTACGATTGTACTTCCATGGTCTCCCAAAAAGGATGTGACATGTTTCCATTGGTAGGACATCACACAAAATCTTGTTCTCGTACTTGCCAATGGTTATAGGAATCATCATCGAGCCATGGGATCTCCCCGGTGATCTCAGAAGAAGCCTCGGCTCCCATAACCCAACCGAAGGACCTGCTCGCCGTGTTGCTAAAACAGACCGAATAGCAAAACAAACTGAGCAAGAATACATCGGAGAAGCTCGAGATGTTGGCGTCAGAGAGCTAAGCCAAAAACCTACACACCGAAGATCTTAGCACGACAGCAAATCACCCATGGGAAACCCCAAAGAGATCCGGTCTCAACCAAACGACCATCAACTTTTCAACGCCTCCAGACACTTCAGAAAATCGTCTCAAAGGAATCTCGCAAAAGTTCGGCCTCAATCCAATAGCCCTCGATTTCTCAACGCCCCCAGACACCTCGACAAACACCTCATAATTCCTGAGGAAACTACCACCTACGGATTCGTTCGACGAGATGACACATGCGGCAACAAGACCAACCTTAGCCGAATCACTTCGGACAAACATGGGAGCAAGATTCGATAGGCGAACCCAACATACTGACGACCGATTGAGATTTAACCTAGGCGGAAACAAAACTAGTACCGGTGCAAAAAACTCTCAATCACGCCTCAGGACAAATCATACAAGAATATCTCACCGCAACTCACACCTCGTCTTTACAACAACGACGAAGATCCCCGCTCGTTTAAAATCAGGATATACTCACCTTGCAAGCTTTTCTTATAAGCTTTGTCATTGGTCGGCTCAAAGATTTGAGATGGACGACTGCTTTTTGGCATCAGCTTGATCTTTGTTTGGGTTGGAAAATGTCCACTCTTCATTTGAATCCACAAACTTCCACCAGGCTCAAAGATCATTATGTATTTCCTCTTGTTTGCTTGCCGCTCATTTCTTAAATGCTTCCACGGGTCATAATCAACTTGGACAGTAAACCTCATTAGCCACAAGTAAAATAACCACGTTTCTGGTGCATGAACTTTCATTTCTTCAACTTGTTTATGATGAGGACATCGAGTCAACGACCCAAGTCATACAAGCACCACTAGTACCAAGTGGACCAGTGACTAGAACCAGGAGCAGTGACATGGAAAATAAGTTCAACATGTTCATGGACCAGCTCAGACAAGAAGGTTTCTTCAAGACGGACACTAGTCCGCTAAGCCCATTTGCGAGCAGTTATTGGGCCGATTCTTTGAATCAGGATCCACTCATGATCCCGGATGATCCAGAAGGCGATCCACATATGGATTTGAAGCTCTTTGAGTCTAGTTTCCAGAACACTAAAGATCAGCCCAAGAATCCTTACCATTCGGACCAGAACGTCCAAACACTGAAGACATATCGGCTGGGTCCTTTGCTGTCCGATAACACTAAGTGGCCACTCATCAAGCCCAGGCTCGTGGCCCACTTATCTATGGTCGATTTCACTTCACCAGAGATGACTTAGGCCCAAGGAAGGTCATTAGTTGGGTTTGTAAGTCGTTTGGTGCTCTTTTCCCAACCTTCGTTTTTATCCCACTGGGTTTTGCGAAGATGGGTTTTTACCGAGGCCAAACGGCTTGCAATATTATTGGCCCAATTAATGACTCTCTGTAAGCCCATGAAGACCAGCTACACGAGGCCTCACTTCTAGTTCTCTTAGTCTTTTAATTATTTTGTAAACGGGCCTAAATTGTTAAGGACCCGTCTTGTTATTTCCTTTTCGGTTTATTTCTTTTTCTTTGGGGGCGTGAGCTCTCTTTAAAAACCCTAAGGCTTTGTCCTTCTCAGTCACGCAGACAATAAGAATTTTCTTGGTTATTTTCGAGTTTTTGTTCTACACAAAAACGTTTCCTCTCTTTAGATCGTGAGTGAGTCCGATCCTTAGGGAAAACCCTTGAAGTATCAAGAGACCGTCGCCTCTCTTGTGGTTCTCATCACCCCACCAGCAACCTCCATATTATCCTGTTGACAGAAGAGAGAGACCTTAGTCCAGCTTCTTCAACACTTGAGCACGTATCAGTTTACCATGTGAACTTTCAACAAAAACTCGAAACAAAAGATCATAGGTGCAAAAGGTATACTCATTTGATTCAATAAACAACTTGTTATAGACCAGAATGTCGAAACTTTCAGTGAATGGTCTCGAAACAGAAATAGCCTCTCTAGTTTTATGATATGAAATGAAGTGTGTTATCCTAGAGAGCCTATTAATATCCATAAGCACATAATTTCTATCAGCTTTACACGTTTTATCTTAATCAAACAGAAAACCTCCATGCTTAAAGAACTTTTTATGCTCAAACTCTTCACAAGATTGAAACACATTTTTTAAATTATCATTTGAATCGTAAAGCCTCTTAATGTGTTCAAATTCCAGTAACTTAGCTTTAGGAACAAAAAGAAACGCATACCTTTGAGACATTGCTTTAGACACAACAGTTTCTTTACCTGGCTTGTTTCGAATGTCACAAGGAATTGGCTCAATAGTTGCTCCTTGCAAGTATTTCTTGTATGTTTTGTAAATGATATGTACTGGGATTTGAAGTGGTTTGTGCTCTCTAGCATCTTCAAAGTCAGAATGATCACTGTTTTTAAGTTTCATCAGTCCCTCAGCCCTCGTTCCTTCCCCTTGTCAGATTTGGTTTCCCCCGGGTCCGATTTGTGGTTTGTGAACCACCTCATAATCTGTATGACCTAACAGCAAAGTAACACGATCATTAGTCATAAAATATGCACTTGGTTGAGGAAACTTATCTCCCTCAAACGAGATTCGGCCGTTTGGATGCGCCATCAGTTCAACAGTCATTTTGGCGACGATAAGGCCATCGGGTGAGATTTTCAAAGGAAGTATGGGATTCATTCGTCCAAACTGATTTCTGCTTCGACTACTTTCTTCTAGAGGCCCACTTGGTCGAAAAAAAACATTTCCCTCGGTGGAATTTTGTTGGTTTAGCTCATCCCTCAGTCGTTCCAAGTAGTTCGCCGTTTTGTCTTCGGGACCAAAGGATCGATCGGTTGGGGGAACGATCGATCGATCGTTTTTGCTTCTATCTGTTTCGAAAGGTTTGGATCCATCGATCGGATGAAACGATTGAACGATCATTTCTTATTGACATGTTTTGAGTTAATTTTCTTCTCCACGGATGGGTGGTAACTCCTTTGGATCATCTCATGTGTCCTTAGAATCCTGCAAAAGAAAAGGTTTCTCACTCGGATATGGCAGCTCCGGTGCAAGGTTAGGTAAACTTGTAGGAGTTTCTTTAGAATCAATCATAAGATCTTTCTTTTTTTTTTGTGAAGAGGGTTAAGACATTCACTTACAACAGGTTTTACTCTTTGCTTTAGAATCAGCTGATCTTGATGAATCTCATGTGGTGTCATTGAAACCAGAATAATCTTTCCTCCTTTGTATTTAAACGAATGTCGGTTTTTGAGACCGTCATGGATCTCTCTACGATCGTACTTCCATGGTCTCCCAAAAAGGATGTGACATGTTTCCATTGGTAGGACATCACACAAAATCTTGTTCTCGTACTTGCCAATGGTTATAGGAATCATCATCGAGCCATGGGATCTCCCCGGTGATCTCAGAAGAAGCCTCGGCTCCCATAACACAACCGAAGGACCTGCTCGCCGTGTTGCTAAAACAGACCGAATAGCAAAACAAACTGAGCAAGAATACATCGGAGAAGCTCGAGATGTTGGCGTCAGAGAGCTAAGCCCAAAACCTACACACCGAAGATCTTAGCACGACAGCAAATCACCCATGGGGAACCCCAAAGAGATCCGGTCTCAACCAAACGACCATCAACTTTTCAACGCCTCCAGACACTTCAGCAAATCATCTCAAAGGAATCTCGCAAAAGTTCGGCCTCAATCCAATAGCAATCGATTTCTCAACGCCCCCAGGCACCTCGACAAACACCTCATAATTCCTGAGGAAACTACCAAATACGGATTCGTTCGACGAGATGACACCTGCGGCAACAAGACCAACCTTAGCCGAATCACTTCGGACAAACATGGGAGCAAGATTCGATAGGCGAACCCAACATACTGACGACCGATTGAGATTTCACCTAGGCGGAAACAAAACTAGTACCAGCGCAAAAAACTCTCAATCACGCCTCAGGACAAATCATACAAGAAGATCTCACCGCAACTCACACCTCGTCTTTACAACAACGACGAAGATCCCCGCTCGTTTAAAATCAGGATATACTCACCTTGCAAGCTTTTCTTATAAGTTTTGTCATTGGTCGGCTCAAAGATTTGAGATGGACGATTGCTTTTTGGCATCAGCTTGATCTTTGTTTGGGTTGGAAAATGTCCACTCTTCATTTGAATCCACAAACTTCCACCAGGCTCAAAGATCATTATGTATTTCCTCTTGTTTGCTTGCCGCTCATTTCTTAAATGCTTCCACGGGTCATAATCAACTTGGACAGTAAACCTCATTAGCCACAAGTAAAATAACCACGTTTCTGGTGCATGAACTTTCATTTCTTCAACTTGTTTACCATGTGAACTTTCAACAAAAACTCGAAACAAAAGATCATAGGTGCAAAAGGTATACTCATTTGATTCAATAAACAACTTGTTATAGACCAGAATGTCGAAACTTTCAGTGAATGGTCTCGAAACAGAAATAGCCTCTCTAGTTTTATGATATGAAATGAAGTGTGTTATCCTAGAGAGCCTATTAATATCCATAAGCACATAATTTCTATCATCTTTACACGTTTTATCTTAATCAAACAGAAAACCTCCATGCTTAAAGAACTTTTTATGCTCAAACTCTTCACAAGATGGAAACACATTTTTAAAATTATCATTTGAATCGTAAAGCCTCTTAATGTGTTCAAATTCCAGTAACTTAGCTTTAGGAACAAAAAGAAACGCATACCTTTGAGACATTGCTTTAGACACAACAGTTTCTTTACCTTGCTTGTTTCGAATGACACAAGGAATTGGCTCAATAGTTGCTCCTTGCAAGTATTTCTTGTATGTTTTGTAAATGATATGTACTGGGATTTGAAGTGGTTTGTGCTCTCTAGCATCTTCAAAGTCAGAATGATCACTGTTTTTAAGTTTCATCAATCCCTCAGCCCTCGTTCCTTCCCCTTGTCAGATTTGGTTTCCCCCGGGTCCGATTTGTGGTTTGTGAACCACCTCATAATCTGTATGACCTAACAACAAAGTAACACGATCATTAGTCATAAAATATGCACTTGGTTGAGGAAACTTATCTCCCTCAAACGAGATTTGGCCGTTTGGATGCGCCCTCAGTTCAACATTCATTTTGGCGACAATAAGGCCATCGGGTGAGATTTTCAAAGGAAGTATGGGATTCATTCGTCCAAACTGATTTGTTTTTCGACTACTTTCTTCTAGAGGCCCACTTGGTCGAAAAAAAACATTTCCCTCGGTGTAATTTTGTTGGTTTAGCTCATCCCTCAGTCGTTCCAAGTAGTTCGCCGTTTTGTCTTCGGGACCAAAGGATCGATCGGTTGGGGGAACGATCGATCGATCGTTTTTGCTTCTATCTGTTTCGAAAGGTTTGGATCCATCGATCGGATGAAACGATTGAACGATCATTTCTTATTGACATGTTTTGAGTTAATTTTCTTCTCCACGGATGGCTGGTAACTTCTTTGGATCATCTCATGTGTCCTTAGAATCCTGCAAAAGAAAAGGTTTCTCACTCGGATATGGCAGCTCCGGTGCAAGGTTAGGTAAACTTGTAGGAGTTTCTTTAGAATCAATCATAAGATCTTTCTTTTCTTTTTGGTGAAGAGGGTTAAGACATTCACTTACAACAGGTTTTACTCTTTGCTTTAGAATCAGCTGATCTTGATGAATCTCATGTGGTGTCATTGAAAACAGAATAATCTTTCCTCCTTTGTATTTAAACGAATGTCGGTTTTTGAGACCGTCATGGATCTCTCTACGATCGTACTTCCATGGTCTCCCAAAAAGGATGTGACATGTTTCCATTGGTAGGACATCACACAAAATCTTGTTCTCGTACTTGCCAATGGTTATAGGAATCATCATCGAGCCATGGGATCTCCCCGGTGATCTCAGAAGAAGCCTCGGCTCCCATAACACAACCGAAGGACCTGCTCGCCGTGTTGCTAAAACAGACCGAATAGCAGAACAAACTGAGCAAGAATACATCGGAGAAGCTCGAGATGTTGGCGTCAGAGAGCTAAGCCCAAAACCTACACACCGAAGATCTTAGCACGACAGCAAATCACCCATGGGGAACCCCAAAGAGATCCGGTCTCAACCAAACGACCATCAACTTTTCAACGCCTCTAGACGCTTCAGCAAATCGTCTCAAAGGATTCTCGCAAAAGTTCGGCCTCAATCCAATAGCCCTCGATTTCTCAACGCCCCCAGGCTCCTCGACAAACACCTCATAATTCCTGAGGAAACTACCAAATACGGATTCGTTCGACGAGATGACACCTGCGGCAACAAGACCAACCTTAGCCGAATCACTTCGGATAAACATGGGAGCAAGATTCGATAGGCGAACCCAACATACTGACGACCGATTGAGATTTCACCTAGGCGGAAACAAAACTAGTACCAGCGCAAAAAACTCTCAATCACGCCTCAGGACAAATCATACAAGAAGATCTCACCGCAACTCACACCTCGTCTTTACAACAACGACGAAGATCCCCGCTCGTTTAAAATCAGGATATACTCACCTTGCAAGCTTTTCTTATAAGCTTTGTCATTGGTCGGCTCAAAGATTTGAGATGGACGATTGCTTTTTGGCATCAGCTTGATCTTTGTTTGGGTTGGAAAATGTCCACTCTTCATTTGAATCCACAAACTTCCACCAGGCTCAAAGATCATTATGTATTTCCTCTTGTTTGCTTGCCGCTCATTTCTTAAATGCTTCCACGGGTCATAATCAACTTGGACAGTAAACCTCATTAGCCACAAGTAAAATAACCACGTTTCTGGTGCATGAACTTTCATTTCTTCGACTTGTTTACCATGTGAACTTTCAACAAAAACTCGAAACAAAAGATCATAGGTGCAAAAGGTATACTCATTTGATTCAATAAACAACTTGTTATAGACCAGAATGTCGAAACTTTCAGTGAATGGTCTCGAAACAGAAATAGCCTCTCTAGTTTTATGATATGAAATGAAGTGTGTTATCCTAGAGAGCCTATTAATATCCATAAGCACATAATTTCTATTAGCTTTACACGTTTTATCTTAATCAAACAGAAAACCTCCATGCTTAAAGAACTTTTTATGCTCAAACTCTTCACAAGATGGAAACACATTTTTAAAATTATCATTTGAATCGTAAAGCCTCTTAATGTGTTCAAATTCCAGTAACTTAGCTTTAGGAACAAAAAGAAACGCATACCTTTGAGACATTGCTTTAGACACAACAGTTTCTTTACCTTGCTTGTTTCGAATGACACAAGGAATTGGCTCAATAGTTGCTCCTTGCAAGTATTTCTTGTATGTTTTGTAAATGATATGTACTGGGATTTGAAGTGGTTTGTGCTCTCTAGCATCTTCAAAGTCAGAATGATCACTGTTTTTAAGTTTCATCAGTCCCTCAGCCCTCGTTCCTTCCCCTTGTCAGATTTGGTTTCCCCCGGGTCCGATTTGTGGTTTGTGAACCACCTCATAATCTGTATGACCTAACAGCAAAGTAACACGATCATTAGTCATAAAATATGCACTTGGTTGAGGAAACTTATCTCCCTCAAACGAGATTCGGCCGTTTGGATGCGCCATCAGTTCAACAGTCATTTTGGCGACGATAAGGCCATCGGGTGAGATTTTCAAAGGAAGTATGGGATTCATTCGTCCAAACTGATTTCTGCTTCGACTACTTTCTTCTAGAGGCCCACTTGGTCGAAAAAAAACATTTCCCTCGGTGGAATTTTGTTGGTTTAGCTCATCCCTCAGTCGTTCCAAGTAGTTCGCCGTTTTGTCTTCGGGACCAAAGGATCGATCGGTTGGGGGAACGATCGATCGATCGTTTTTGCTTCTATCTGTTTCGAAAGGTTTGGATCCATCGATCGGATGAAATGATTGAACGATCATTTCTTATTGACATGTTTTGAGTTAATTTTCTTCTCCACGGATGGGTGGTAACTCCTTTGGATCATCTCATGTGTCCTTAGAATCCTGCAAAAGAAAAGGTTTCTCACTCGGATATGGCAGCTCCGGTGCAAGGTTAGGTAAACTTGTAGGAGTTTCTTTAGAATCAATCATAAGATCTTTCTTTTTTTTTGGTGAAGAGGGTTAAGACATTCACTTACAACAGGTTTTACTCTTTGCTTTAGAATCAGCTGATCTTGATGAATCTCATGTGGTGTCATTGAAACCAGAATAATCTTTCCTCCTTTGTATTTAAACGAATGTCGGTTTTTGAGACCGTCATGGATCTCTCTACGATCGTACTTCCATGGTCTCCCAAAAAGGATGTGACATGTTTCCATTGGTAGGACATCACACAAAATCTTGTTCTCGTACTTGCCAATGGTTATAGGAACCATCACCTTGATGTTCACTCTTAATTTGCAATCATCATCGAGCCACGGGTGCTTCTTCACTTTCAACCAAAGCTTCTTGACCATATATTCACTTGCCACATTGGTGCAACTCCTTTTATCAATTATTAGGCCGCACAGCTTGCCTTGTACATGGCACCTTGTGTAGAACAGATTTGTTCGCCTCGCCCTGTCATATGAACGACGGTCCAACCCTATTTGTTCGCCTCGGCAAGATTCGCCTCGGCCAGTTCACTTCATGCAAGGCATGACTGTGCTGAGGCAAGATCAGTGCCATTTCTAAGACCGAACCAAGGTCGAACTGATGTCGTGTCATGATTACGCCGACCCGGTTCATCTTGACAAAGTAACATGGGTCGAGCCCAGCATCTCATGGGCCGGGTCGAAGTAGGGCTGATGGGCAGAGACGAAGGTCACCATTCAAGTCTAATGGGCCGAACCCGGAACCTGTCAAATGACCTAAGTTACTTGCTGCCCTAGAAGATGTTCTAAGGCGTTGGTCGCACAAAGGAAAATGAAATATTCCAGATTTTGTCTGAAATCCTCGTATGGGAAACTTGTATAAATAGTGAGCATAATTATTCGTAGACGAGACACGGTTTTGACTCGATAAACACTTAGCAATATCTCTTGTAAGCAAAGCTTTCTAAGAGCAATAATAAAAACCATCTTTGGATCTTTGTTCATGTGTTTCCTTCATTGAAATATTATGTTCCCTTTAAAGTCTCAACAAGAATTTGGTTGTGCGAGTTTCGACTCCCACAATTTGGCACCGTCTATGGGGATTGATATGCTCAAATTAATACCCTAAAAGTACTAAAGCAGTAGTTGTAGTAAAGTAGGGGTCGAACACAAGGACTCACAGAAACACACAATAGATTATATAGAAGAGAATTAAGCTAAACCAATAGATGTAATTGAAGGGAAAAGGGTCAAAACCAACCCGTACTAAATTTGGTGTGCCAAAAAAAACCCGAACTAAAATAGGGTGTTATTTCCTACCTAAACGACAACAAAATTCAAATTCTCTACCTCAACTATCGAATATGACCTAAAACCAACTTTGACTATTAATCTGTTAGTCAACCTTCACGGAATGCTGACTAGGCATGATAGAAGATGAGTTGGCATGACACGGTGTCAAAAAGACATCGTTTTAATGTTACTAAAATTTGAAAAAATCGTCTGCCGAGGATCGAACCCGCGATATTAAGAATGGAAGACTAAAGAGTAAACGACTTGAGCTGTAAGACTTTTTAGATTTATATTAGAAACATATTTATATATTATTATATCTTTCTCAATTATTCTTCTTCTTCCTCCTCTATTAATCTCACGACATTATCAATGGCTAAGAAGAAAAGCTTTAACTTTTAATAATCAGCTTTGCTTCCTTGCTGATTATCAATGGCTACGAAGTTCATGACATTATCAATGGCTACGAAGCCTCCGTTGTCTCCTCTTTCATTCCATCTCCTCTTGTTGACTCTTCTTCGTCTCTCGCCGTCCCTTCTTCTTCTCTCCGATTCCACGACTCCTGGCTGTTCGAATCGCGACTAGCCTCAGATCAAGGTCCTGGATCCCGACGACTGATTTCCGCAGGTCTCCTCGGACTCTAACGTCTTTACTCGCCGTAATGTTGCCGGATAACTCGGTGCTAGCAGATCTCTGCGCCTCAGAAATCTCTAGCGTCATCGCGTTCTCGTGCCTCGATTTCTGGGGAGAGATTGGCGAGAGAATTCGAACTCGAGGAGATGGTTCGATTCGAGACTGAAGTGGTTCGTGTTGAGCCGGAAGGCCCGAAATGGAGGATCCAGTCTAGAAATTCCGATAGGATCTCCGGCGATGAGATTTTCGATTCCGTCGTCGTTTGCAATGGACACTATACAACAGAGCCTCAAGTTGCTCAAAGAAAAAGTGCTCAAAATCAAAATGGATTTTGATTAATTTGTTGTATTAAAGAGAAAACCCAGAAAAGATTTTAGTGTGGATAATTTATGTGATTGTGATTTCGATTAATAAAGGAGGAAGAAGAAGAAGAATTGAGAAAGAGATAATAATATATAAATGTGTTTGTAATATAAATCGAAAAAGTCTTACAGCTCAGCAGGTTCGATTCTCGGTTAGGAATTTTTTCAAAATTTAGTAACATTAAAACGACGTCGTTTTAATCATCTGACACCGTGTCATGCCTAGTCAGCATTCCGTGAAGCTTGACTAACAGATTAATAGTCAAAGTTGGTTTTAGGCCATATTCGATAGTTGAGGTAGGAAATTTGAATTTTGTTATCGTTTAGGTAGAAAATGGCACCCTATTTTAGTTCGGGTTTTTTATGGCACACCGAATTTAGTTCGGGTTGGTTTTAACCATTTTCCCTATAATTGAAAGAAAAACGTAAATTAAAAGAGTTGTAATTCGATGGAGGAAAATATAGGCGCATGGTATTTCTCAGGAAATCAATGAATGCAGACAAGCTAACTAACATAATTCAGATTTAGCGCGGTTCTTGAACTCAAATCACTAAAGTATAGCTAACCAACTCTCGTTGCGAAAGCTATCTAAATCTAAATTTCAGAATCCCAAATCTCTTTGCAAATTTCTAAGAATAAATCAGCTTTAATATCGAGTTTGATATGTTCACAAATCAATTAAACCAAATCTCTTTGCGAATAATCAATTTGCTCACCCTAGGTTCTATCAGGTAATTAATCGCACTGTCGTGCCTAATCAATTATCCAAAGATCTAATTTCCAGATTCGTCAACCTAGAATTAGCTTTGAGATCAACCTATGGTGAAGAACTAATTCAGATGGTGAATCCTAAAGAGATAATCAATCTAACATTCAGAGAAAACCCTTATGAAAACTGATATATCATGGTTTTTACCCTATTTAGGCCATGATATAAGTCCGTTTTATAGACTCTTTATAGTCTTTTGTAGTACTTTAGAGTCTTTTACATGTTATAGCACGTTGGGAGCATTATTGGAGATATTGGAGCTTTCTAGAGCATCTTGGAGCAAAGCTGAAGTTCGTGTTGCTGAGTACCTGATTTCACGTCGAGCATCGATCGATACCCCCTTGGTATCGATCGACACTCATCGCAGCAGAAACGACCCGCGAGTTTTCCAAAACTTGAAGAATTGCAAAAGTGCCCAGAAGTGTTTAATATTAACAAGAAGACCCCAATTCGTGTTTTAGGTTATATATAGGAATTTTACAGCCACTTTTAGGCTACGCTTTATTTTACTTTTGTTTGAGAGACAAGTCTGATTCTCCCTTCGTCCGAGATCAGATCTCAAAACCTCTTGTTACTCTTTCTGATTTATTTAATTGATGATTTCTTCAGTTATGTTGATTGTTTCATTCACCATGTCTGAGTAGATCCACTTTAGGTTTAGGGTTTTCTCATAAGGATTTCTTTGAATGCTAGGTTGATTATCTGTTAGGATTCACCATTTGAATTAGTTCTTCGCCTTAGGTTGTGTTCAAAGCTAATTCTAGGTTGACGAATCTGGAACTTAGATCTTAGGATAATTGAGTAGGCACGACAGTCCGATTAATTACCTGATAGAACCTTAGGTGAGCAAATTGATTATTCGCAAAGAGATTTGGTTTAATTGATTTGTGAACATATCAAACTTGGTATTAAAGCTGATTTAGACTTTAGGATTCGCAAAGAAATTTGGAATTCATAGGATTTAGATTTAGATAATTCTCGCAACGACAGTTGGTTAATTATAACTTAGTGATTTGAGTTCAAGAACCGCGCTAAATCTGAATCCTGCTAGTTAGTTTATCTGCATTCATTGATTTCCTGAGAAAAACCCTGGGCATATATTCTCTCCATTGAACTTACAACTCTTTTACTGCTTATTGTCTTTATTTCTTCTGTTCTGCTTAGCTTAATTCGATTCTATATAATCTATTGCGTGATCTCTCTGAGTCTGGTTCGACCCCTACACTTACTACAACTACTGCTTTAGTACTTTAGGGTATTAATTTGAGCATATCAAATTTGGCGCCGTTGCCGGGGACTCAATTTCGCCTTTATGTTTTAGCTGTCGAGTTTCGACTAAGTCCGTCGGTATCGATCGATACTCACTAGTATCGGTCGATACTCCGGCGATTTCCTTGTTGATATCGATCGACACCACTTGGTATCGATCGATACTCAACGTATTTTTTTTTGGTTACTTACGTGCCTTGTCTAGTGTTTTGTTTTCAGGTGTATGCCTGTTTGTGAAACCAGAAGCAACAAGAGCACTCAGCTAGTTGAACTGTCATTGGAACAGCTAGCACTTGTGGAACGCACAAACAGAAAGACAAAGCAAACATCAGGGATGAACAACCCAGTGGTTTTAAGAGCTGATGAAGCTGGAGTCTTGGGAGACCAAGAGGGTCATGTGTGCAATGAGAGAGGGTAGCGACTTGATGAAGCTGGAAACGTCGTTGTCCCTGCTGCTGTCATTGAGATTGTAGCGCCAGCTGGGCGCGCCAACGTTGGGAATGCTGCAGGTGATCGAGGTAGAACACTTGGCGAGCACAACAGACCTGATCTGTTCTATGCCAATCGATCTGCGATTCGCATCCCAACTTTTCAGAGGAATGACTTCCAGCTGAAGCCTGCATACTATGCTCTCGTGAGTCAGAGTCCTTTCCATGGCCTACCTCATGAACATCCCATGGATCATATCGAGAGGTTCGAAGATTTGGTCACTGGTATGAAATACAATGGAGTGCCCAATGAGTTCCTTTTCTGCAAACTTTTCTCATACTCTCTTAGTGGGGATGCTGCTTATTGGCTAAAGCAGTTAGCTCCTGGTTCGCTAACTACATGGGATGAGACGAGGAATGCATTCCTGTGCAATTTCTATGATGATGCGAGATCCGAAGAGCTTAAGAACAAAATTTCTCAATTTTCCCAAGGTCCAACAGAGGCACTCAAGGCAGCTTGGATTCGTTTCAAGTCATATCAGAGAGACTGTCCGCACCATGGGTTCACTCAGGTTCAGCGGCTGGGTACTTTCTACAGAGGGATCGATTGGAGGTACCAGATGGCCTTGGATACTGCGAGTAATGGGAACTTCAACACCAGGTATCCAGATGATGCAGTCGTACTGATTGAGAACTTGGCGTCTAGTAATAGCACCAAGAATGCTGATTTCGAGAGGAAGAAGCACGCTGCTAGAATTGATGGGTCTCAGATTGCTGAAGTTCAAGCGAAGCTGGATATTTTGCTTGGGAAGTCGAAGAAGACTGTGCACTTTGCTGATGTAGTCGATGATATCGGTGGAGCTGAAGTGGAGGATTGTAACTATGTTGGTGGTTCTGGATTTCAGGGTCAGCAATTTGGGTACAACAACAACCGAAACTTCAACAACAACAATCGCAATTACGGGAACTCTTCGTACCAACCCATTCCTCCAAAGTCCACAGATACTAAGATGGAATCCATGCTTGAACAGATTCTTCAAGGACATGAGAAGATGACAGTAACCTTCAATGGTAAGATGGACGCCATGTATAAAGATCTGAGTGGACGGATCGATGGTCTTGGTATTCATCAGGAGATGCTGGAAACTCAAGTAGCTCAGATTTCTGCTGCTGACAAAGGAAAGATGGCCCAAACGAATCAGTATGTCAATGTTAAAACCAGGAGCAGTGCTGAAGAATCCGAGAAATTTGATGATCGCAAGCCTGAATTTGCTGCATCAGTATTCGATTACAGAAGTATCGATCGATACCCTGGCAGTATCGATCGATGCTCAGCCGAAGAAAAGTCGAAGCAAAAAGCCAGTATCGATCGACACTCACCAAGCATCGATCGACACCATCCTGAAGAGCCGATACAGAAAGTCAATATCACCCAATTTTGGGAATACCAGGAAACCGAGTATCATGCAGAGAGAGCTAAGGAACGAGCTGAGAAACGTGCACGCAAGCCTAAGGAGTCAAATCCTACTCCTAAACACCTCAGAGATCCCATCACTCCAAAGCAGCTGCGTGGCTTTGATAAGATGGTAAGGAGGATTCCCCACTCATTCACTTTTGAAGAAGCTTTGGAAGACCGCCCTTTGCTTAGCCACTTCCGAGATTGCAGAGAAACTGAGGAAGAGATCAAGGCACTCTTCATTAAGGCCAGAGGTACACCTCCACTGAGACAGTTGACTAAGAGGGAAGACCCAGGGATATTCTCAGTTCCATGCTCTATCTCTGGAGTTGAATTCAAAGAGTCTCTCGTTGACTCAGGAGCCTGCGTCAATGTCATGTCCAGGACAATTGCAGAGAGATTGGGAGCTGACATTCAACCTCCAAAGACATCTATCACGTTCGCGAACGATTCCACCGCTCTTCCATATGGGGCAATCGCTGATTTGATGATCACAGTAGGAGACTGCCTGGTTCCTACTGATTTTTAGGTTGTAGAGATGAATGCAAAATCTCGTACGCAGTTGATTCTCGGAAGACCGTTCATGGCTACGGTTGGTGCCATTATGGACACACCCAGCAAGCACATCTCATTCTCATACATTGACAAGGAGGTGTATTACAAAGCCATCCCTAGAGGAACTCCCACACGTATATCTTGCATTGATGTTGTAATAGGAGCGACGTTGATATCAGATCCCTTGGAAGAACCTCCTAACGTACCAACTATCACAGACGTTTCAGCTGAACCACCCAGCGTCCCCAAGGAAGTTGTCAAGAAAGCTAAGGCAACAAAGAAGAAGGCCAAGAACAAAAGAGTGGAAAATCCCCATGTCACTTTAATACCTCAGAAGTGTGATGGAGACTCGATTGAGTACAAGGTGAAGTGCAAAGGAGCCTCAAAACCATTCTCTAAGGCTAGAATTCTTCTCACTTCGGAGCTGAAAGAGAAAGGGCAGGAGTTTGTGGACAGCATGATGAGCAGAACTCTGACGCTAGCGATGTCAAGTTGTGGAGCCTGTTTTGATGCAAGC